>WURV02138647.1:0-14401 GCA_011762755.2 Epimenia babai
TATATATATAAGTTTGCGAAAAGTGAAATAAAAAATCTGCATGATAAAAAATATAATTTGCAGAAATGGGTATGCAAAACTAACTATTGTTATAGAATGCTAAAACCTATGTATTAACATGAGTGGAGAGTAGAGTCTTGAGTTTTGATTAGAAGATATAGAGCGTGGGTGATGCTTTGTTGTCAGGAGAGAGAGTTAAATAGTCAAGCAGAGTTATAGGTGAAGGTGTGGTCACCAAAATGGTCACCGTTTACATTTGGGGACAAGAGTGGGTGTAGTTGATCGTCTCGTGTTTTTGGTAGGTGTGCGGATGATCATAAGATCGCTGAGATACTTGGTGGCAGTGGAGGTAAGGCATTGGATAAAATATTTCATGAAATTTCATGAACATAGTATGTTTAGCATAGTACCAGTGGTCTAAAGGTATGTACATATATTAGACTGCCATTAGACTGTACATTGCATATATGACTATGCTGGGAATCATTAACCAACTGTGTCGACGATCAATGGTAATTTACAATGCTAGACAAGAATGTGACTATTACAACGTTTCTTAATCTTTTTAGGATTATTTGTTATAGTAGAGAACCGGCGGACCATAAGGCATCTATGATAGGTGCTTCGGTCATATACGCCATTGGTTTTTATTACGGCCAACAGCCTTCATTATGTAGCACAGGCAGCTAAATCAGTTACATGTCCTAGTTACGTACAGAGTGATGTATGCTATGTATGCGACCAGCGAAACCGTATGGTTACGTACAAAGAGATGCTTGCTATTTATGTATTGAGAGATATAGTATGCTTACGTACAGGGAGATGTATGCTATGTATGCGTCGAGAGAAACAGTGTTATCACCATCCGAAACAAAGAACAATCTTCATCCAGATGTCGATGGAGAGTAATTTTCACGCCACTTTTTACAACCTCATTAACTATGTCGAGAAAACCCACCGTACTGCATACAAACGAGTCTCGTCAGACAGTTGATTACCGTTGATCCACGTCAGTAGTTCCTAATGCCAACGGGCTGTCAAAGTCTGCCAAACTCGTGATGGCTGATGATTACAAACAATGAAACGACAAGATATCGGATAGCGGATAGCATGAGAAACAGTGTCATCAGCATCCAAAAAAACAACCATATCAGAAGGACACAATTGCTTGACCAAACAGGGAGACTATTGAGAATTCTTGGTTTCAGCAATGTTACAAGTTGCTGAATTGTTAAAACGAAAACTTGAACTTCGGCCGTAGTTCTCATCGCTACCATTCAACAATGAAGCTACGAGGCTTCTTAACCAACCGGACGGTCTGTAAAATCTAGGCTAACACTCATGTGAGCCGGCCTAATTTGCTATTAGAACTCGAAAAGATGCATTGAGCATAGGGAAATTCACACTTCATGGGCGTCATTGAAGGATTATTGCCCTGTGCATACGATTTCTGGGAATGAATGCAATCACGTAACTGTACTTTTGAGACTTGTGACTTTTGAGCGTGGGTCACTATTATATTAAGCGGGGAATTGCGTCCATAAAGGAAACGACACTTAGGGATATTCCCGATTCTGGAATTATTTCCCTTGATACTCGCGAGCATCCATATTTGCCTGGTCAACTCAACATCACTTAAGAGCTATGCTCTTGAAAGACAAGACTCAACATCACTCACAGCCATGCTCTTGATAGACAAGAGACAGGAGATGTTATTGGGAAAATAATCCACACAATTGATTAATAGTGATAATGTATGATATATCGGCAATTCGGTGAAAATTTTGAAAAGATGAAACATCAAATTAATCATAAAATGCAGAATGTACGTGATATTTGAATGGTTTGGCTTATGTTGTCATAAAGTTATCAGCTCTCACTAATGAATAAAAGATTAGGTTTTACAGAAATTTCGAAATACAATTCACAAAATTATTGCATTAGTATCAAGTTAAGATTTTAATTAATTTCGTTTAAATCATTGGCCGATATTTAATAAAAATACGTAAATATTTCTTTGTAATAAACCACGCCCAATTTAAGGCTGTTTATGTATGTTACTGACGCTATTAAACTAGATGTCCACACTACCGGTTAAACGAGAAGGCAAAAGGCGAAATTTCAGAATCACTTTGTGAAAGGTAATAAATGTCAGACGCACTTACTATCGCTTAAGAAATTTTACAATATCGCACTTCACGACAAATCTTTCTCAATATTCAAGCATGAGAATCTTCCTCATTTCTGTCGAGAACGGCACAGGTAAAAATCCCCGAATTGTGGGGACTCGCACCTTCTCGCATGAATAGCCGCGCTTCTAACAACGGCACTTGTGTAGGCGCCGACGTGTCTCACGAAAGATAAAAAAGATAGAAGGTAAGGTAGGCCTACAAGAAATTGATCTTAGAGTTCTACAAGAGTTGATCCCACTGATTGTTGAATCAATAATTCATTGTCTTGACCACAGCTTTTCTATTCTGTAGGTATTTGTAGTAATGCGCTTTTACATTGATCTGTTTTTTTAGTTTTTTTTTTGTTCGGAGTTGCATTTTGTTATCAAATCTTGCAGGTTCTTCAGCTTTATTATTTTGTTTACAAAATGGCGGCGATATCCCAAGATACGAATGCTAAATTTATAATATTTGCATTATTGTTATATTCAATGTATTGTTAGATAGTTTTTCAGTTGTGTAATATAAGAAATTTGAATTGCATATACAGGTACATGGTATGTATGTACAATATCATGTATCTATATGCTTTTTGATAGGCGATAAATTTGACACAGAGTAATTCAAAGTTTGAATCAAACGTGTCCGGACTAGTTTTTTAGAATTTGAAGTGCCAAGAGCACTATGGATATAGTACATATATCTGCAATTAATCATATTGTACTAATGTAATTTGAAAATACATCATTCTTTTCGTAATATATATTTATTACCCTAATTTTCAGTTTTAACTATTGCGCTACAGTTCATGGTGATAGTGCATGTCACCAATCGATGAATCTGAAATTCTCATAAATTTATATAGAAATTTATAATAGGAACATATGAAGTAAGGTTAATATACATTTTTAGTTAATACTAGAATATCAAAGCAAGAAAAATTGATGGAGAACAGAAGATCATCATTAGTCAGTGTATTTGCATGATGTGTTAGTGTGATATTGTTAATACGGAATACTGATGACTGTTAACTATCTTATCAGGGCAAAGTCACGGGCACTGAAGCAAAAATTTGAGTGCTGCATGATATGGAGGTGCGTAAAATTTGTAGTCTTGTAGAATTTAGCAAACAGCAACAACTTATACTTTCATGTTTGTTATTTAACAGAATAATCAAATGTTACATATCAATGGCAAACCTAAATAACCTGTGTTTTTTTACCAGCACTATCGTTGGCGTAAGACTATGTATTGACCGCATTATGTCCCTTGGGGACTAATTAATACCATCACCCTGCTATGGATCACTCCTGACTTAATACATCATAGTTCCTAATCATAACACAACCAGGGATTTCCATTGGTGACAACCAACCCGCATCCGTGGATTAATGAAACACTCTTGATTATGGACTGCTATTGTCATGTTAACTTTACATTTCTCTTACGATAACAGATTTATAACTTTATTAGTGATAGAAATTTGGTTCTCATGTAGCGTATCCATTCAGTGGATTATTTTTTCCAATCGTGAATTGTTTTAGCAATTTAGGTTTTTATGGTGTGCATCACCTTTTACATATTTTTCCTATTAAGTATCGTGGATTTCTATTTATTGGTGTATATTTGTAAAAATAGCATAAAAATGTGAAGTGTTGCTGATAGTTATATAACTATATTGCAGCACTATAAATAAACATATTATTCCCCATGGGTCCCAAATGATTATTTGTCCCTAATTAAGAACGCACTGTTTTCATGGTGATATTTTGTGTTTAAAGTTAAATGGATGAGAAAATTAAATTGGACATTGTAATTATTGTCACCTGTTGTTTTTCTTATGCAGTATTTTAAAATTTTTATTACATTTCTATATTAATAGTATAGATTATAATATATTCTGTACTATTAACAATATCTCATGTTATTTGATATTTAAGACCCACCACGTCAAAATCAGTCTGAAGTCTTTGTCAAAATGTTTAATGTTTAAAGTACCCTAAAATTGAAAAAGCCAAAATTCCATATTTTTCATGTCGTAATGTATTAATAGCATTTTACTGATTTGGGGATTTCCCGACTTCCGACTGATTTTGACATGGTGGTTCTCCTTTATTAATTTGTGTAGCTATTCACTATCCACTTGAGTTTTGATCCATATTCTACTGAGGCGGAAGCGTCCTACTGGCAAGGTCCTAGACATGAATTCCAGAAGACCCCGACACAATCGCTGGTCCAGGATATAACCTACAGCATTTTTGGCACAAAAAGTCCTTTTACCATTTAAACCCCATCTTTTCATGGGTGCCTGCCATTCGGGTAGCTTTCTAAAGGTCCAATGTTGCCTTAAACAATGTGTCAATCATGGCCCATTGCTGCATAAATACATATTGTATTCAATATCCATTTTAGGTTCCTCCACTACAGTTAGACAGTAGCCAAGAAAGTGGCTCATCACCCGAGCAGTCGCGCGTGATGGCATTTGAACATCATTGTAAGTGCCTTATTCTTATTTGACTATAATTACTTATTAAGTATTGCATTTCGTTTTGCCTGCCCGCATGCAATTATATGACAATGTTTTCTGGATACACATAGAATAAATAAATTAGGCCAACAAAGTAGATTACGATAATGCTACAGTGGGGTTTTTACTAATGTTCAATGGCTAGGCTCATAACGTTAGTAGTTTTTACATATTTTTTTCATCACAATGTCTGTTCATGGAACAAGGATCATAATTTACATTAAAATTAAGCGTTAACTTTTTTCTTTGATTGCCCGTTCTCGCAGACTCTCATTTGATGAATAAAGTTCATATAGTCTCTTTGCCTCGCTAGATAGTCCTAACGTGGTCTGCCATGTCTTCCCATCAGTATCTACTTTGGATAGCACTATTACCATAAAATTCACTATCGATCAAAATGTCCAATCACACCTTCCGCACGTGTTGAAATATGAAGGTATCTGTCATAGTAAGGCTATATGCTTCATTTTAGTTACTATTCGTGTTTATTTCCGGAAAAATTATAGCATTTACAGGAATATTCCATTAACATACATTGATCACCATAAAAGTAGATCGTAAAGAAAAGAGATGAAAGGTTTGTATGAGATTTTGTTCTATTGAAAGGTATTTTATGTGGAATATTCCATTAGAAGGTATAATGTTGACAATAAAATTAATATTGAAATATACTCCATGCTTGTTCAATGTGTTGCAGTGGGAGACTTAAGTCAGTATGACTTGGCATCGCAGACTGATAGCTTGAGTACAGGTCGCTTCGATATGCACGATCAAGCCATTGAAAATGACGATTCCGCAGTCGCTGGTATAGTCGCCGAACTATCGAAGGAATTCGCCTCGGGTAATTTATCGATGGAGGCTCGTGGACCCGGCGGGATTGCCGACGTAGACATCGGTAATTACAAGAAGGCTTACAATGCGAGCAGTAGTGGGCAGTACGCCGAAACGTGCAGCGCCACGTCGGACGCGGATTGGAAATCCAACGACTCTGAATCGTTGACGCCGAGGTCCGGTGTGGGAGGCATCGATGCGGATTCAGCGCGAAACTCGTCGCGGATAAGTGATGGGGATGGCGGCGGTATCGCGCAGAACGGGAATTATGGTTATGTAACGCCAATAGTGTCTACCCGCGGGGATTTTGATGCGAAAGTTGACAAATTTATCTCTCATGATGAATGGAGGAGGCGTGAAGTTAAAGACCAGGACGACGGTTTGGATGTGGAATCTTTCTCCCTTGATTCGGGAAGCTTGAGCAACTTCGATGTGGGTACGACTGCGAGTGACGAGGCGCCTGTTATTGGGCTTGATGATGTTACCATCGAAGGTGGATTTCTCGCGACGGAGTTACTGACTAAGGAAGCGAAGATGGATTACTCTATGATGAGTGAGGGACGGGTCGGTGCTGATCCGGTCGACTATATGGCGGTGCACGATCGGCAGAAACTTATTGCATCGATTGGTGATGATGCCAACCGATGTCTAATGTCTATGAATGTTGAAAACATAGCTTCATTAGAAGAACGTGCTGTTATACAGAAACAAGAAAGCGTGTTACCTGTTAACACTGATGGGAAGGTGGATAACAACATTGCCAGCAAATTCTGTCATGAAAATGTAGATACGGTTGATGGCAGCCACACGAAAGATCTCAGTGATTATAATTGCACTCTGCCATTGGATGCTGCAAGAACTGTCGACAAAGCGACTGTCGTTAGCAGCGATAGTGGTCACATGACCGAGGATGCCACCATCGATGATCAGCTGACAGTTGCCACTCTGATGGATAGTTACAATGAGCAATTTAGTCAACTGCGAAACTTGCCAATTGTCAACGAACCGGATGGTTCGTCATCTGAGGGACCATTAACTGATATACTTAGTGACACGGGAGATCACTTACTCGATAACAGCGAGGCATTCCACGACCAAGTAGAACTGTTATCTTCTTGTTTTTCTTTTAAAGCCACTTTAGATCCACCGAGCATAAGTCTGCGGGATGTATCGTCCCAGTCAGGGGATAATCATCTTGAAAATATTAGCGAAGGCTCACTGATTGGCAACAGAAATGATTACGAAAAGTCTTCAATTTCAGATTGGCTCGAAAATGTGCCGACTCTAAATCTTTTGGACTACGACACACTGAGTCAGGATATTTCGGAAATTCAGCAAGGTTTGCATCGCAGCGTATTAGGGAATAGCGAGCTGATCACAAACTGTACGCATGAGGTCGAGGGAAATAACAAGCTATTGGGAAGTTTTGTTGAGGAAGGTGACAATTTAGAAAGATTTGATGGAGGTAATGAGAGTAGCGTTGTTGAGGATACGGGGTTGTCGAGTTTGCTCGGTTCGGACGCTGAAATTGAGAAGAATACTGCCATGATGGGATTGGGTATGGAATCAGTGATGTCTAAAGCTGCGGACGCAGGTGATCTTTGTATCGCTAGTCATTCTACTGGGGAGGATTTTGTCAGAGGAGAGGGGAATGACGATTCTAAAACTGGCCTTGCTGAGAAGAATTACGATGTCATGACTGGCAATTTGGGCAAGTATGATACCGTGACGGACATTTCTGGCACACATCACGATAATATAAGTTTGGTGCAAAAAATGAACAGCGTTCTGTGTTCGGTTCCTAAACCGAAGGATCAAGTGAGGGATATTCTTAACAAGATTTCTCTGGATGAAGATGTTTTAATGAAGAAAATCACAGAAAGCGGTAACTATGTATCGACAGATCTCTCGGATGTCGCGATGAAATCACCAGCAAGTAATTTTACGTCGGATTCATCGTTATTGTCGTTACCCACAGAACTGAAGGTACATAGCGGAGGAAGTGCCTTTGATGCATACAGCCACATTGAGACATTTGTCTCATCTCAGTTGGAGAAAATACAGGCAAAACAGTTTGATCAAAGTATTGAATTACGGACACCTATGAGACATAAGATTAACGACGAACTGAAATTATATGGAGTGAATCGACCTTCTGTTAACAATATGATCAGTGACGAAGCTATATCTTTTTACACCGATGGCAAAGATACAAATTATCGTGTCTCGGCAAACTTCACTGCAGATTCATCCAAAATAAACAAATTTCTTAATGAGCAGAAACCAATTATGTATAATGACGGCAACACACGATTGGTGGACACGGATCTGTTCAAACGAATTGAAGAACGCTTGTTGAAAAGTAAAATTCCCCTATCATCCTCATACAGTCATGCCAATACTAATTGGTCTGCAAATGCAATTTCAACTGATGACATGCCTATTATCGAAGGCCAGCAGAGTGCTATATTAAATGTTTGCAGCAGTCAGGTGTTGGGCGATGGCTGTGATCCAGTTCTCTCACATCAACAGGCATCACTGATGCCTTTAATGATGGGAAACAATGTCTCGCTCGCAGCTAGCCACTCTCCCAGGTGTCATACTTCGCCGACCATGGATGCTTTTGGAGGAAAAATGTCCAGTTCCGCAAATCCAACATCAGGTACTTAATTACTGTCGGTATTGCCACATTCTGTAAGTGCTGTCAAAATCTGTGGAGCCTGTCTAATGTCTTATACATAAAACTGAATTATTTATCAATACTATACCACTTTATCTCTCAAAGTGATATAGTGACTCCGGGAATCGCAGATAAAATAGGATTACTTGCTTACATAGTAATCATTCAAAACCAGATGATACATGGCAGTACTTGCCGAATAATGTCCACACTTCCACCATCTTGAATACTTCATCCTCTCTTCATTTACTTTCTGTTCTCTTCACTCTTGCCTGCTAGATTTTATATTTTTGGACAAGCATTTAGTAAGGACATTTCCGGGTTCAGTAGAAAAATAGTTGGTCTCTATTATGTTACTGATTGCACCCAAATGACATAAAAACCGATACACCACTGTTCGTAAAGTACCAAAAACTAAGAGTAAGTTCTGTAAAAACACTGAAGTCATGTATTTCTCAGATAATGCGTCGAGTGAGGCGGGAACGCTGTCTCCATCAGACACGGACTCTTATGGGCAGTTAGCGAGGAGACTAAGGCCATACAGACCCGCGGGCAGCAAGGAAATGTACTACACCGAAAGTGAAACGGATGACAAGTTATCCGTGGCAGAGAGTGGTACGACCATGGAAAGTTCGCATGTTGGTAGGCATTCCCTACAGCATTATGGGAAAAGGCGAGGTATTAGTACTATTTTATTAATGATAGTGAATGTCAGTCACACTTTTAATATTGCCTCATTATTACTTTTCAATTACAAACTTCGCGATAAATCTTCCTTGATATTCAAGCACGACAGTAATGGTCAGTGTCTCGAGTGGAAAACGCTCGGAAAATCGTAATTTTGTGCAGATTCAACCTCACGTCTCGCATGAAAGGCCGTGTTTGCATTCACAGCACCACTCTACCCGAAAAATGAGGGCTTTGGGTAGTGTAGGTTGTTTGTAAAATCTTTATTGTTACTAGTTTATCAATATTTACTGAGCATGTTTATTGTTTATATTGTTTGTCCTTTTTTCTACAGGAGGAGGTTATTGTTGATTTTATATGGGTGCAATTGCACGATACTATAACTGCCATTAACATTTACTGCCATTCATTGGCTAAAACTAATACCCTAGCAGCATTGACATATCACAAGTCAGAAGATTGATTGCATTTCATTTATTACTATTTCATTTTATTTCCTACATACATTGATTACTAGGCTGTCACCCATTCTCTGTAATTATATGATAAATGTATTATATTATAGTTACAACACATTATTAAATATCTGAAAAAAATTTTCTGCTTCTTTTTGGATGCTACGGGATCTGTTACACCCACCAACTGCCTGCAGTGTGGCATTGATTGGCACATTATGCAATGTCTATTCAATTATTTTAAGTTCCTAAAAAAGAACCGACAGCTGCAGGTTTCAATCTGCGTGCCACCCACTGTTTTTAAATCATTAACGGTTTTTCAGACAATCCCAGCTTACTAGGCCATTGTGATGCCATAGGGAATTATTACTATACACACATATATATATATAATCATTTTATGTATATTTTTGCAAATGATTTTTGATATTAGCTGTTGGGTCTGTGATGTGGGGTTTATATGCTGGAATAGAAGCACTCCATATTGTGGAAAGGTCTAGAACAAGATTTGTCTACAGGGATATTCTGAGTGCTTTCAAATCAATTTTATAGTTTCAATAAATATAACGATTTATTGTGAGCTTGACTGCATGCGTTTTCAGGATCAGACGATGCCGTACCTCCGGAATTTCCACCACAGGCTTACGGTTCACGAAAGGCGCCATCTGCCAGCACTCTTGGGATTTACTCGAGGTGCGATGGCCACAACAACGATGACAAATTGTCAACCATCGAAGAAAAGTCCATTTCGGTTTGTCAGCGTAAATGTAGCTTGACCTTTACATAGCTGGTGATCGCTGAGTTCGACTGTAATGTAATCTGTAAATATTTACCAGTTTTTTGGGTGCCAGCTGTTCGAAGCGCATGCGCAATTTTCATGTGAGAAGATGTGATCTCTAATCAGTGATTTGTTCTGCAGCTTCGACTTCTGGGATTGAGTATGATTTTCTGCTTGAATATTGAGAAAGATATCTGTTCGATTGGTTTTTTTAATTACCAAATAAGTATCAAGAGACTATATTGTGAATCCGACTGACTTTTTTAACACTTATAGTAGCACTGAAAACTTAGCTTTTTCCTTTTTTTTATGTTCCCTAGTAGTTGTCATGCTGTGTGTCATGAAATTACTGACACAAGCTATCTTGTAAACACAAACTACATAGTGTGCCACTATGTATTTTGTCAGTATAGAATTAAAATAAAAGTACCATGTTAAGTCTATAATGACTGATGGTGGACACAATAATAAAAAATTGGTTGCACTTCACGGCTGGATTCATCAAAATTACTATTTAAGTACAGTTTTTTATTTCCAGGATGAGCGAGAAAGCCTGGGTATATTGGCATCATCGTGTGCCGAGCGCATTGGCACCCAGTTGGCACCTGTACCCGGATGTCCGTCATCGAGCGAGCATTCTCAGATACTTAAATTGTCTAAGGATGTACGTAATGAAGTCAGTGAATTGATCGAGAAGAACAAAGACCGATCTGAGGCTGTGAGGTCTGCATTTTCCTCATCGTCTTTTGATGAGATCGCTTTGCAGCGCCGTATAGCAGATAGCTCACTCGCTGGGGTGTATACGGATCAGAAATCAAGACCTCTTGAATCCGACCCGCCAGTGATAAATATCAAGGGTCATGCCGAGTCGCTGGTGCATACAGATAGCAAATCTGTCGGTAACAATGATGGCATTGAACGCAATCACCATAATGATCCCGTGGTACCATTATTCAGTTGTGAAATGACCCGGGAAAATAAGACTATAGAGCAGAGAACCATAGGAGAGGCTGAAAATGATTCAGAGACTCGTAATATGACGACGACGTATGATGTTGATACGGGTATCACTAAACAACAACGGACAGCAGAAAAAGGGGACAATGCCAATAGCAGCCCTCGAGTATCGCATACCTGTACGGATGAAGTCAAAAATATCATCGGGTTGATTAGTGACACGACATGCTACTCAGCAGACAGAAAGCATCCCTATCACCCTGTTGCTAATGGGCTGGCGGAGCGCATGAATCGATATACAAACAGTTCGCATCATTCAAGTCAATATGGCAAGGATGAGCTTATTGCCGTGAAGTCAGAAGATGCACGAAAATATAGGAAGATGTGAATAATAAATTTTTTACTCACATTGTACTTCTAATAGCAATCAGCAAATTTTCCTACAAACTTTTCTCATGGTTTTACTTTCATGGAACTTATTGTATCAACATATCAAGCAGTTTCTCTGTCGCTTCAATGCTAATTATTAGCTCTGTGATAGCCTGATAGGATTATATGAGCTGCCGATTGCTTTGTGATTATGTGTACACTAAAGACCTTTTAGCTCATACTGCTTAATGTAACACTGTAACACTACTTCTCAAGACGTTACATTTTATTACTGTTGTGTATATCGTATCATATTAATCCTTTTGAGGCTAATCAGCACTGTATATTGACGTATATACATATCAGCTCTTGAAGTGTTAATCAAGTTGCAATGTATATACACACACCCACACATGTAATTTCTGTTACAGGGATAGTCTTGATTCATTGAGAAGGCCTGCAGAGATAGAACTACAATCCGCATCATCGTATCAAGCGTTGCCAAAATCTGCGATCATGCCAATTAACACGGACAGAGAGCTTCCCTCAAATCTTAATGAGATGTGGCAGTCCGTTATTAGGTCACAAACGACCAGTGAAGTCAATAAATCTCACATCGACATGGTTCGTGATCCATCTCAGCACGTCATTCGTCAATATATCACCGAGCAAGAGATGGCGAAAAAAGAACGCGATTCACAAGCTGCGCAACTTATGAGTTTACGGGCGATGGAGCGGCGTTCTTTGGATTGTGATAGAGGGTCTGTTGATATAATCGACGGTAGTTATTCAGAAGTGGCCGGAAGTGAAGTATATTCTTCTGAAAGAAGCAGAGATGAACGGGGGTTCAGGAAGTGTTACGATACATCATTACGAGCTTATAAGAAGCAGCTCGTGTATGATAGTTCGGATACGCTTTTTTCGATACCAGAGGATGGAACGGAAGTATCAGAATCAAATGAAAGCATGACTTCATCAAGACGGATTGATCCCAATTTGGTGAAGCTCCAGTGGAAAATAAAACAGCAACGCGAAAAGCATGAAAAGCAGAAGCGTAAAGAACGTGCTAGATTAATCAAGATTCACAAGTTGGAGCAGTTGTTGTCAGCGAAACGACGCGGGAATATATCGGGTGTGGTTTTACATGCCTGTTTGGAGGAGTTATCAACAGACAGTACGGAGATGTCAAGCAGTATACCGTCAACGGGTCAGTCCGTGTCGAATGATACTTCGGACAGCACAGTAGTGGAAACGAGCACGATAACTGAGGAGTCAATGATTAAACGAGTAGATGATATGAGTACACTTTCAGATTCTCAATCTTATGTGGATAGTAGTGGTCACTTGGAGTTATCTAGCCATGGAAAGTCACATATTTCTGACATGGGTCTTGAGAAAGGATTAGATCAGGTTTCCACGAAGAACGATGTATATGAGCAGGCATTGAATAGCAACAGGATGCAGGATGGAAAATTTGCTAGTCCAATTAAAAAAGCTGGTTTTGTGAAGATGTTTAGTCCGCCGAGGAAGCCACTGAAGAAAGCCATACCTCATCATGCAGTTTGCCAGAAAAATGGTCATGTGGCCAATATAAAGGGAGATGAGTGGGGTAAAACTTCCAGTCCTAAACGAGTAGTTACTGATAGCAAAGTCGCAAGTTTAAAGGGGCATGAACGGGTGAAAAGTGTCAGTCCTAAACGAAGAGTTGCTAATAACAAAGTTGCAAGTTCAAAGGAAAATATGCGAGTAATTGGTGCCAGTCCTAAAAGAGGATTTACTGATAATGTCAAGAAATTTAATCAATCATGTGATAAGAAACCGTCCCGTATCATGAATCAAGATACTAAGGACATACATGATTCTATCCAGGCACCGCCATTTGAGACCCAGACTGTTAAATATGACTGTTCACCATACCGTTTCAATAATTGCACCCGGAAATCTAAAAGCAAGCCAAAAAATGGCAATGAGAATCATTCGAATGTTTTGGAAAAGTTAATTAACGAAGCTAATATTTTGAGGGGATCGCGTAATTTCATGTCGACAGGGGTGCAGACGTCACCAAAGGTTGAAAAGTTCGCGAAAAGAAAGAAGTATTCACGTTCAAAGTCACCTGAATGTTATGCGCAAAAAGTCGAAGACGTGCAGCTAGACGATGATGTTACAAAAGAACCACCACCTCGACCCGTTCCAGTCAAAGGTACTGAGCATCGCTTTTTTGCATGATTTTAATTTTTTAATGTGTCTATACAGAATTTGAAATACGTTTCAAGGTATCCTAGAAATTCTGATTTAAAATCATGGACAGGTACTTAACACAAAGAACGGGTAGTCTTAACGCAACCAGAACAGATAATCATATTGTCTTTTAATTTAATTCATATTACGTACTTACGTTTCAGTAAGGAATCGTGCGATATTTTGCTGATATGTCACAAGCTGTTGTTTAACATGTCTTGCCCGTCTAGTTATATCATTGGCATATGGCATTGGCATAATTCGTAGCAGACTTGTAGAATCAATATATTTACATTGAAAAACAGAGCAAGCAAATACGAATTCACATACAGCAAGGGTGAAAAAACTAGATCAGTGAATCGCTCACCGACTCGCTGAAACACTTTTTTAAAATAGAGCTTGTATATTTGTTTGAGATTTCACGTTTTTTTCATATATCTTAATACTTAATCACGGATGTATACCAGCACACGATGTACAATGTTGAAATCCCAAGTAAATTCTAAAAACCATCTCGATAACCATCAACTTCAACTGTATCGGTAACACGCATTGTATATCTATCTATTTGATTCAACTTCAGTATATGCGCGAATATAAAGTTAATTTTTAACGTTTCCATGGACTGACGTTCGGTGTATTGCCGGTGTTTTAGTTTGGTTGCCTTGCTTTATCCACTGCGATTTTTGCTGACAGCTGCCTGCTCGT
>WURV02138758.1:0-18942 GCA_011762755.2 Epimenia babai
GGCAACGGCGGCAGCCCGCGCTGGGACATGTACGCGGGCGGGGCCAGCGGGTTCGCGGCCAACGCGAGCGCGTGGTCCGTGCCCGAGGGAGGGTGGAGCGGGCAGGGCTTCGTGCGCCTGTCGGGGACCGTGTCGGACGCCGGCGATCAGGACTGGGCGACGCTCGATCTCGACGGCGACGGCTACCTGGACCTCGTGGTGACGGCGGCCTACGACGGCAACAGCTTCGAGGTCCTCGGCAACGGAGGCAGCCCGCACTGGGACGTGTACGCAGGCGGGGCCAACGGCTTCTCCGCCAGCGCGAGCTCGTGGCCCGTGCCCGAGGGAGGGTGGAGCGGGCAGGGCTTCGTGCGCCTGTCGGGGACCGTGTCGGACGTGGGCGACCAGGACTGGACGACGGTGGACCTCAACGGCGACGGCTACGTGGATCTCGTGGTCACGGCGGCCTACGACGGCAACAGCTTCGAGGTCCTCGGCGACGGGGGCGACCCCTACTGGGAGGTGTACGTGGGCAGCGCCCAGGGCTTCGCGGCCAACGCCTCGCAGTGGCCGGTGCCCGAGGGAGGGTGGAGCGGGCAGGGCTTCGTGCGCCTCTACGGGAGCGTGTCGGACGCGGGCGACGAAGACTGGACGACGATGGACCTCAACGGCGACGGCTACCTGGACCTCGTGGTGACGGCGGACTACGACGGCAACAGCTTCGAGGTCCTCGGCCACCCCAACACGCCGCACTGGCGCGCGTTCTTCGGGGCGCCCTGAGCTTCGATATTCGACCTCGCACTCCTCGCGAGCTCGTCGTGGTCGGCCGCTTGGATCGCTGCGGGCGGGCCGCGAGTCGATTGGGTCGACTTTTCAGCGGCCGAAGATGATCTGCTCGCGCTCGAACAGGCGCGCGTTGATGGCCAGGCAGACCAGCGCGAGGCGAAGAGCGCGAGGGGCACCGTCGCGGCGAGGATCCCGAGGATCTCCGCGGGCCCGAGGTCGAGGACGACGCCGAGATCTTCGAGGGGCACGAAGGCGAGCGCGACCAGGGTCAGCGCGAGGGTCAAGACGATGCTGACGCCGGCGAACACGGCGGTCGTCAGCCACTTGCCGGCGACCACGGCCCAGCGCGAGACCGGACGAAGGCGTCCTCGAGGGAGTCCTCGCCGGCTTGGGCGCGGATGTCGTCGACGCTCCCGTGCGCGACGACCCGGCCCTTGGCGATCTCGGCAAGAAAGGCCGATCCTAACAGGACCCCGAAGGCTCCTAGCCCCGAATCACGAATCAAGCACGACGCGCTCGACTCGAGCCCGATCGTGCCTGCGGCGTCTGCTCTGATGAAGCGCGCGCCCGGGGCGAACACCTCGGGCGCAGATCGATCAGAGCGCGAGCGTCAGAGCGCGAGCGTCAGAGCGCGCTCACGGTGACGCGCAGGATCGAGTCGACGCTCGGGTAGGTGAAGCCGTCATCGACGATCATGACGACGCCGCCCTCGTCGGGCCCCGTGTCGGGCCCGGCTTGCCGTGGCGCCTGGTTGGGCCCGGCGCCCGGCGCCTCGTTGACCTCCGTGCCGGCGTCCCACAGGTCGAGGCTCGCCGTGATGTCGCCCGTGGCGGGCTCGCCGGAGGCGTCGAACAGCGCGATGCCGTCGGCGCTCGGCGCGACGAACAGGTCGTTGCTCTGGACGAACATGGTCGCGAAGGACAGGTAGTCGCCGGGCACGGCTTCGAGCTTGAAGCTGTAGGCCGAGCCGGGGAACAGCGGCCCGGGGTCACCGCCGTCGGGGCTGTTGAACACGCCCGAGCTGCTGACCTCGGTCAAGGCGGCGGCGAGGGCGGACGGGTCGCCGTCCTCGGCGAGGGCCTCGAGCCCGAGACCCGCGTCGGCCTCGCCCACGCTGAACAGGGGCTGCCCGTCCGCGTGAACGGCCCAGACGCCGGGCGCGAAGGGGCTCACGACGCCGCTGCGCGCCTCCAGGTTGGGCGCGAGGTCACCGGGGTTGCCGTCCTCGGCGAGGGCCTCGAGGCCCTCGCCGAGATCCGCGGCCCCGACCTCGAACAGGGGGTTGGGCTGGCTGTGGATCACGAACACGCCGGGCGCGAGGGGCACGGCGCTGGTCGAGTCGTCGGACAGCGTCAAGGTGTCCTCCGTGCTCACGTTCTCGATCGAGACCGTGAACATGTTGCCCTCGGCGTGGGTCAGGGTGACGGCGATCAGCTCGTCGACCGTGGGCAGACCGTCGTAGGTCTCGCTGGCCAGGCGGACCGTGCCGACCTCGTCCGCGTCGCCCGTGTCGGGCCCGGCCTGGGTCGGGGCCTGATCGGGTCCGAGGCCGAGATCCTGGTCGATCTCGGTCCCCGCGTCCCACAGCAGGATGTGCTCGGTGATGTCGCCGGTGAGGGCCTCGCCAGCATCGTCGAACAGCGCGATCCCCTCGCCGTCGGGCGCGAAGAACAGGTCGTTGGACAGGACGAACATGGTCGCGAACGACAGGTAGGACCCGGGGCCGGCGTAGAAGGAGAACTCGTAGCTCGAGCCCGGGAACAGCGGCCCGGGTCCGTCGGCGCCCACGGGGGTAGTGAAGGCGCCACTGGCTGAGAAGTCGTAGACGGGTGAGATGTTCTCGATCTCGACCATGAACGAGGTCGTGTCGCCGTCGCCGTCGCCATCACCGTCACCGTCACCGTCACCGTCGCCGTCGCCGTCGCCGTCGCCGTCACCGTCGCCATCACCGTCGCCGTCACCGTCGCCCGTCTCCGTCTCCGTCTCGCCCTCGTTGCCGGGCTCGGTCGTACAAGCGGGCAGGTTGGCCAGGAGGCCGAGGGTAAGCAAAGAGGTGGTCCAGTAGTTGAATGTTACGTTTGCGTGCATGTCGTGGGGTTCCTGTGTTTGGCTCACGGCGCGACCTTGGGGCGTATCTCTCCTGTCGTGCGACCACACACGACGCGATCGTGGGTGGCTGCACGGCAAGCTCTGGGATGGCCTCCGCGAGTGCCCGGCCTACGCGGCGGCGTCGAGTCCGGTTACGCACGAATTTCTTGATCTGAAGGACATGGGTCGACGCTCCCCATGTCGCAAATTGGGGCGCTGGTCAGTCGAGCTGACCGCCCCGTGGCTTCACGGATCCATGACCTCGAGGTCTGTGTCGAGCGCGGGCCTGAAGATTCGCGCGCACGGCTCTCGTCCGTGTGCGATGCAATGACACGATGGCGAGCGAGCGAGCGAGCGAGCGAGCGGACGGATCATGTGATTCCAGCTCGCGGTGGGTGTGAGTAAGAAACTTGCCTGGCGCGCGCAAACGACCGCCTGCGCCCGAAGGCCGCAGGATCACAATGTAATCACGTTACACGGCGGATGGCGGTGGTGAGGACATTCGCCTCGGGGTGGGTTTGGCGATGAATGATGGTCGATGCATATACCGATGCATCGTGTCACGCCCAACCCATTCAACACTCGTTCGAGCGCTGGCGCCGCTGCTGACGCTCGTGTTCACGCTGTTGGCGAGCGCTCCAGGTCGCGCCCAGTCGCCCCCCGCGAGCCCCACCGAATTGACGGAGGCCGAGCTCGAGGCCGTATTTCAGGCCATCGACACGACCCTGCGCGACGCGGTCGAGCGTGGCGAGATCACCGAGGCCGAGGTCGCTGCGGTGTTCGAGCAGCTCGGTGTGATGACCCCCGATGAGATCGTCGCGTATGCCCAGGAGCTCGGGGCGCTCCCCGGAGCGCAAGCTGATGAGCCCCAGGCCGGCGGGCTCGAGGGCGCCGAGGCCCGAGCGCCGCAGACCGTTCCCGAGCTGACACAGGCCGAGCTCGAGGCTGTATTCGAGGCCGTCGACGCGACCCTCGGGGCCGCGGTCGAGCGCGGTGAGCTGAGCGAGGGCGAGGCCGTCGCGGCGCTCGAGCAGGTCGGTGCGATGTCTCCGCAGGAGGTGGTCGCGTATGCCCAGGAGCTCGGAGCGCTCGCCCCGACCGAAGGCGGCGCCGAGGCCAGCGTCGAGCCGGGCGCCGAGGCCCTCGCGGGCATGGACCCCGCTGCCATGTGCGTCCTGCCCGAGCGCGAGGCGGCCCTCGCCTGCGTCCTCGACAAGCTCGAGGGGGCGCGCGCGCAGCTGTACGAGCGCGCGAGCAAGGCCCGCGAGGACAAGGACGGCGAGAAGACCGGGATCGCGGTGGTCATCGCCCTGGGCCTGATGTTGCTGGGCCCGCTGCTCGCGTTGCTGCTGCCGCTGGTCTACAGGGGGCGCTTCACCGAGTCGGAGCACCGCCGCGCGCTCGCGAAGTACTCGGCGATCTCGGCCGGCCTCTACATGCTCAACATGCTGTTGTTCAGCGTCGCGCTGGCCTTCCTGCGCATCTTCCAGTCGGTCGGCGCGCAGCAGATGGACCCCAAGCTGGCGATCATCGACGGGACCTTCGCGGCGATCAAGGACAACGTCGACGAGCTCGTCGAGCTGTTTCCGGTGGTGTTCGGCCCGACGCTGCAGCAGGTCGAAGCGGGCGCCGAGGGCGACTTCACGGTCTTGCTGCTGCAGAACCTCCAGAGCCTGTCGCAGGACGTGCAGGTGTTCGTGAAGTTCGCCGACGCCTTGAAGAGCCTCCAGGGCCTGCTCGAGCACGTCAACGTGTTGTTTGCCCTGCTCGCGGTCGTGCTGTTCGCGCTCGGCTTCAAGGAGGTGTTCTTGGGCATCCTCAGGCTGCCCGTCGACGCTGTCGAGGCGCTGCGCTCGGGTCGCACGGGCGAGGGCAAGCGCGTGGCCAGGGCCTCCCTGGGCGTGAGCCTGCGCGAGATGCTCGTCGTCGGGGCGCTCTTGTTCGTGATCATGATCGTCACGGGCGTCGCGGGGGCGACCCTGAAAGCCTGCATCGGGCCGACCGTCGAGGCGCTGATCGCCTTCATCCTGCTCGCGGTCATCTATGTCCAGGTCGTCCCCGAGGTCTCGACGTTGGCGATCGGCCTCGGCCTCGGCTCGGTCGCCGTGGTCTTGATTCTGAACATCGCGGCGATACTGGTGTCGAGCGCGATGTTCCTGTCGCGGGCCCAGAAGCTGCTGCGCGCGCGGATCCAGGCCAAGGTCCGCCTGCGTGAGAACTGGAAGTTCTTCGCCTACGGCGGGCTGATCACCGTCGGGATCCAGCTGCTCCCGTGGCTGTACCTGACCCTCGCGAACCTCGCGATGGAGCCGGTCCTGGTCGGCCTGCTCGAGCGCTCCGACCCTCCGTGGGGTCTGGTGATCTGGAGTGGCGGTTTCGTGCTCATGGTCGGCTGGGTCCTCGCGTTTTGGGCGGCGCGCGGTCACGAGGGGATCCTCTGGCTCGTCAAGTACCCGCTGCCCAAGCCTGGTCAGGCCAAAACCGCAGGCCAGGAGGCGCCTGCTGTCGAGCCCGCGAGCTGACGCGACAAGCTCGGCCTGAAGCGTTAGATCATGGCGGTGACGGAGCCGCCCCTCGCTGCACGGAACCCCGCAGACCACGACGGGGGACAGCAGCCCACGCTCGAGACGGTCGAGGGTCCGATGTCGGGCCGTTCGCAGGTCACCGTCTCGGACGCTCGGGTGCGCGAGCTCGCCACGGTCGACGACGTCCCTGCCCTCGCGGTGGGGGACGTCGTCGGCCGCTACCGCATCGTCCGCGAGCTCGGGCGCGGCGGTACAGGGGTGGTCTATGTGGCCTTCGACCCCGAGCTCGATCGCGAGGTCGCGCTCAAGCTCATCCGCGCGTCGGCGTCGGAGGGCCGCAAGGCCGCCCTGGTCAACGAGGCTCAGGCCCTCGCCGCGGTCCGCCACCCCAACGTCGTCACGATCCACGACGTCGGTCGGTCGAGCGCGGGCGCGACCTTCCTGTCGATGGAGTTCATCGAAGGTCAGACCCTGCGCGCGTGGCTCGAGGCCGGGCCCCACGAGACGGCCGAGCTGCGCCGCGTGTTCGCGGAGGCCGGGCGCGGGCTGTTCGCGGCTCACGCCGCCGGCCTCGTTCACGGTGACTTCAAGCCCGAGAACGTGATGCTCGAGGGCGCGCGGGTCCTGGTCCTCGACTTCGGCCTCGCGCACGAGGACGGCGGCGCGAACACGGCGGTGCTCGGCGGGACGCGGGCCTACATGGCCCCGGAGGTCCTGTGGCGGCTCGCGTCGAGCTCGGCGCGCTCGGATCAATTCAGCTTCTGCGTCGCGCTGTGGGAGGCGCTCTATGGCCAGCGCCCCTTCGCGCAGCGCGATCTTCACGAGGGCCCGCCGCCGCCGCCGGCCAACCGTCGCGGCCGCTGGGTCCCCGCGGTCTTGCGCCGCGCCCTGGTCCGCGGCCTGGCCCCGGAGCCCGAGGCGCGCTTCGAGTCGATGGCCGAGCTCCTCGACGCGCTCGAACATCGCGTGCCCTGGCGGCGATGGGCCGCGCTCGGTGGGCTGCTGGCTGCGCTCGGTGGCGGGCTCGGCGTGGGCCTGGCCTCGCATCAGCGTCAGGAGCAGCGCGAGGCATGTGCGGCCGCGGGCGCCAGCCTGGACGGGGTCTGGAACGACGCGTCGCGGTCCGAGATCCGCGCGCGCTTCGACGCGTCGACGCAGGCCCACGCCAGCGAGGCCTGGCTGCGGGCGGCCCCGCTCCTCGATGACTGGGCCGCGAGCTGGTCCGAGCAGCGCGAGGGGCTGTGCCTCGCCGCCGAGCTCGACGGGACTTGGGGCGAGCTCGACTACGCGACGGCGCGGGAGTGCCTGAGCGTGCGCGAGGCCGAGTTCGGCGCGCTGATCTCCGTGCTCGAGGACATCGACGACGTGATGGTCCCCAGCGCGGTCCGCCTGGTCCATCGCCTCGGCGACCCCCAGCGCTGCCTCGATCCCCGGCGGATCGATCACCAGCTCGTGCCCGAGGCGCCCGAGCTGCGCGCCGCCGTCCAGGAGCTGCGCGTGCGCTCGACCCGAGCCAACATGCTCAACGCCGGGGGGCGCCACGAGGAGGCCGAGGCCCTCGCCGAGGCCCTCGTCGAGGACGCCCGCGCCCTCGGCTGGCCGCCGATCCTCGCCGAGGCCCTGGCCCTGCTCGCGACCATGCGCCACCACGCGGGCGAGCTCGAGGCCGCGCGCGAGCTGCAAGAAGAGGCGTTCTTCATGGCCCTCGAGGTCGGTCACGACGAGCTCGCCGCGCGCGCGTCGATCGCTCTGCTCGGGGTCCTGTCCAAGCTCGCCGACTACGACGGCGTCGACTACTGGGCCAAGATGGGCCAGACCCTGCTCGACCGCGTCGGCCTGAGCGAGAGCGTCGAGGCCGGCTCGCTGGCCCTCAACCATGCCAGCGTGTACATGGACCGCGAGCTCCACGAGGAGGCCCTGGCCGGGTTTCGCCGCTGCGTCGCGCTGTGGGAGCGCGCCCTGGGGCCCGAGCACCCGGACCTCGGGATCGCGCTGACGAACCTGGGCATCGAGCTGCGAACGACGGGGGCCCTCGAGGAGGCCGTCGAGGTCGCCACGCGGGCCCACGAAGTCTTCGTCGCGGGGTACGGGCCCGAGCATCACCTCGTCGCCGTCGCGCTGCTCAACCTGGCGTCGAACCACCGCGCGCGCGAGGAGCACGAGGCCGCGCTCGCGCGCCAGGTCGAGGCTCAGGGGCTGCTCGAGCGCGCGTTCGGAGCGGAGGACGTCCGGGTCACGACCGCGATGCTCAACCGGTCCGTCTCTTTGCAGAAGCTCGGTCGCGTCGACGAGGCCCTCGAGATCCTGTATCGAGTCCTCGAGCTGCGCGAGCGCGCCGATCCCGATCACCCGCGCGTGCTCAGCCCGCTGCTCAACATCGGTCACACCCTCCTCCTGACCGGTGACTCGGCCGGCGCGCTCGACTATGGCGAGCGCGCGCTCACGCGGGCGCGGGCCGCCTACACCGAGCCGCACACCAAAATCGCGCGGAGCGTCTCGGTGCTCGGGCGCGCCCAGCTCGGCCTCGGCGAGCTCGAGCGCGCGCACGAGAACCTCTCGAAGGCCGTGGAGCTCTACGAGCAGCTGCCGGGCACCGAGGACTGGAGGCTGGGGTTCATGCTCTACGAGCTCGGGCGGGCCACGAGCGGCCTCGGGCGAGGGCCCGAGGCCCTGGCTCTGTTCACGCGCGCTGCGAGCCTGGTCGAGGGCCGGCCCGAACACGCGCTCGTGCGCTTCGAGCTCGCACGTATGAGCGTCGACGCTGACGCTCGGGTCGAGGAGGTCCGCGCGCTCCGCGAGCGCGTGGCCGGGTTCAGCGAGGGCGAAGACCCCGGCGGGCTCATGCGGCGCAGGCTCCCGGAGATCGACGCCTGGCTCGGCGAGTCTGGGTGAGCCTGGCCGCTGGTGGTTGGCTCGACGCAGGGCCGCTCGCACGTGGCGAAGCGCCGAACTCGCGACGGGCGCTACGACAGGCCGTCTCGGTGGAGCGCCACCACGCGCGCATGGATCTCGAAGCGGGTCGACCTCGACTCGGGGTTGTCGGCGCCCGGCGCATCGAGCACGCGATCCCAGTCGAAGGAGTAGCTCGCCGTGAGCAGGACCCTGTCGTCAGCGTACTTTGCGTCGAAGTAGACCGGGGCGCAGGTCACACCATCGATCAACGGGTAGTGGGTGATCCTCGCGTCCAGGAGCTGCCCGAAGCAGGCGTCGATGTCGCGCAGCTCCGCGTACAGGCGAGCACCGTCGAGATCCGAGGCTTTCATGGGAGCGGGCTCGACCGTACCGGAGAGAGCGAGCCGACCCTCGCGCTCGATGTGGAGGTCCCAGTCCGCGCACGAAGACGCGCAGTGGTAGAGCACCAGCTGGGCCGAGTGGACCTCGAAGCGTTGGCCGTCGATCTCGATGAAAGAGTCGGGAGTCTGCATGGGTGTGGGCTCACCTGGACCCGAGGCCGCTCAGGTCGGCTCTTCGATCTCGAGCTTGGCCACGCCGATGCGCATCTTGCCCGAGCCCTGGCGCCGCTCGACGATACACGCGGCGTCGACGAAGTCGAGCTCCTCGAGCTGCTTGCGGGCCCGGTGGACGTTGACGTTGACCAGGTTGCGGGTGCAGTCGAGGATGTCCTGGAGCTTGCGGTAGTTGATCCACCCGGCCTCGAGCTCGTCGAGGCCCTTGGCCTGATCGGCCAGGCGTAGGCGGGCGAGGGCCAGGGTCAGGTGGTGGTGTCCGCGGCGCTTGAGATCGAGGACCTCACCGGCCACGGTGGCGTAGACCTGTATGGCTTGGTTGGCGGGCGTGACAAAGCGCAGCCGCATGTCGAGGACGCTGAGCACGCCGCTCGAGATGTCCGTGGTCGTGCTGTGTTCGGGCAGCGTCAACTGCCACTTGCGTCCGCACAGCTCGATCTCCTCGCCCGTGCGGACGAGCTGGACCTCGTCGTCGCGCTCGAGCACCCAGCGACCCTGGACGTCACGGGAGATCGTGCCGCCGAGCTTCTCGCCGTCGTCGAAGGCCAGCAGCTGCTGACCCGAGAGGTGCCGGGTCGGGCCCTCGTCGATGGTCTTCGCGCCGAGCATCGGCGGGGCGAGGTCGACGCAGACCCAGCGCTCGCTGGCGCCGAAGCTGAGCTGGGTCCCGACGCTGAGGGTCACCTTGTCGCTGGGGCCGAGGCGCCGGCCGTTGACGAAGGTCCCGTTGCGACTGTTGAGATCGCGAATGTCCCAGCTCTCGCCCGTCCAACGCAGCGCCGCGTGCTCCTTGGATACGTCGGTCGTCTCGAGGCGGAGGTTGCAGGCGGACGAGCGTCCGATCAGCGTGTCGCCCTGGATGACCCGGACCTCGGATCCTTCGAGTTGGCGTAGCTTGGCCACGAGGACCGAAACTACCGCCGACGGGGGGCCTCGTGCAATGCGCGCGTAGACCTCTGGCGAGCTCCGTGACGCGTCAGGCGCGCGTGCCGTGTGAGTGGATTTTCGCGGCGATCACATTCACGACGGTGCGTATTTGATTGGAAGCGGTCGGCGCCACCCCTCGCGAGGTGGCGGGGCGAGTTGGGAGCTCGTGGTCACAGTAGTATCCGCCTCGACGCTCGCTCCCAGCCGCCGCGGGGCGCCGCATCGCCGCTCGGGTGTCCGACCTCGAAACAGCAGAAATGTCATTTCACCCTCGCTG
The DNA here is from genome assembly GCA_011762755.2 of Epimenia babai. Lineage (NCBI taxonomy): Eukaryota > Metazoa > Mollusca > Solenogastres > Cavibelonia > Epimeniidae > Epimenia > Epimenia babai. Next base: position 10,050 of record WURV02138758.1, read on the forward strand.
GCACATGGGTCGCAAATGCCCGCGAGCATGTTGCACACCACGGCCTCCGATCTCGACTCGACCACCTCGCTGTTGCGCTCTCCCTCCTCGAAGCTCGCGGCCTTCGAGCTGGTGTTCAGGGTCACCCGCGACGAGGAGCACGTCGAGATCTGGCTGCGCGGCCCCGGCGGCGACATCGTTCTGCCTGCGCGCGCCCACTACTACACGCTGCTGACGCTGGCCCGCGCGCGCCTGAGTGATCGCAGCGAGGAGGGGCTCCCGCGCCAGGCTCGAGGCTGGCGCAGCGTCGCCCAGATGTGTCGGATGCTGGCCATCGACGAGAGCCGGCTCAACGTCGACGTCTACCGCTCGCGCCGTGACTTCGCCGGCCTCGGGCTCGAGGACGCGAGCGCGCTGGTCGAGCGCGAGCGCGCCTCGAGGCGGCTTCGGATCGGGACCGAGCGCCTGCACGTTGGCCGTGTCCACACCTCGTGAGTCGGGCCCAGCCCCGCGTCAGGGAGAGGGCGGCGTCGCCGTGAGCGTGGGCAGGTGATCGACGACCCAGGAGATCGAGCGGTTGTGGCCGAGCTTGACCTCGCCTTCGCTGGCCGGCAGCTGCGTGACCTCGAGCTCGGGCAGCTCGACGAGCTGGGGGTCGACGTCCATGTCGGCGTAGACCCCGTCCTGCTCCTTGACGGTCCGCCACTGGCGCCAGGTGACCGACTCGGCCGGGGCCTCGGCGGGGACGCCCTCGAAGTCGCACAGGCGATCGAGCTTGCCCGTCGACGCGAGCGGCGAGGCGATGATGTGGACCTCGACGGGCAGGCCGAGGGCCTCGCGCTGGGACACGAGCGCCGTGATTACGCCGCCGTAGCTGTGCGCGACGATGACCAGGCGCTCGAGGTGCGAAGACCTGGCGGTCAGCCCCCGCAGGGCCTCGGCGAGCGCGGCCGCGCCCTTGTCGGGGCAGCGCTTGTCGTTCCAGCGGAAAAAGTAGAGCTCGACCTCGTCCTCGGCGAGGTCCGCGAGGGGCTCGATCCACTCCTTGCCCTTGCTCGCCAGGCCGTGGACGGCGACGACGGCGACGGGGTGCTGGGTCGCGGGCTCGTCGAGGCGCGCGAGCCCGTCCTCGACCCGCATCAACCGCTTGCCCGCCTTGTCGAGGTCCGCGATCGCGCTGAGCTCGGTGATCGTGATCGGCTCGCTCGAGCGGCAGCCCGCCGCGGCCCCGGCGATGATCGTGGCCAACACAAAAACGAGCGCGCGCGTCGAGTGGAGCATCGCCTCGCGAGGCTACCACGACGCCCGCGCTGGCGGCTTCAATTGAAGCCGGCCCGAGCGCGACCGTCAGCGTGGCCGCTTGCTCGCCGCCTTGGCGTAGAGCGTCGAGCGCAGCCAGGCGATCGAGGTGTGGTCGCGCGAGGAGTTGGCGTCGAACAGTCCGAGACTGTCCGGCGCGTTGATGATGTTGAGCGCGAGGCCCTCGATCTCCTCGTGGGCCATGGCCGTGTCGACGGTCACCGCGGCGAGCTCGACCCAGGGGTAGCGAGCCTCGTCCCAGACCTGGCAGGGGTCGTACATGGGGTGCTGGAAGTCGCCCTCGGCCTCGCGCACGGCGATCTGCAGGCGGTACTCGATCGGCCCCTCCTGAAGGCGCGCGCGGTAGGCCTCGCGCAGCGTGTCTGGGGGCCGGGTCTCCTCGGGCCAGCGCTCGGTCTTCAGCACGCCGGCCTCGAAGTCACGCTGGGTCGGGTAGCCGCTCTCCTGGCCGTCCCAGGGATCGGGTTGGGCGGGGATCATGCGGTAGCGACAGCTCCACAGCTTGCCCGAGCGATCGACGTATTTGTTGGACAGCTTGCTGTAGTAGGCCAGGCCCTCGTAGTTGTCCGGGGCGCGCCGGAGCCCGCCCCAGTAGCGCTCGAGGGCGTCGGGGTAGCGCTCGTAGAAGGTCGGGAGCTTCTTGCGCAGGGTCAGGCGCATGCGCTCGCTGAACATCGCCACGTGACACCAGACCGTGGTCGCGCCGGTGTTGAGCAGGATGTCGAGGGCCGTGGCGCCGGACTCCTCGTCGAGCAGGCGCAGGGCTGCGCCGCGGTAGTCGGCCGAGAGGTCATCCTCGTTGTTGAGGTTGGCGTGACGCAAGATCAGGTCGAAGCTCCGGCCGGGCTGCCACAGCTCGTGGCTGGGCAGGTCGAGCTCGGCGTGGACGCGGAGCTTGCCGCGGGCGCCGACGCCGGTCTTGTGCGTGGCCCGTCCCTGCTTGCGCCTGGCTCCGGCGGCGAACAACATCGTCAAGAAGATCCGCTGCACGTGAAGACCGAGCTTGGCGAACATCGCAAAGTGAGGTTATCACGGCACGACACGGCTCGACACGTTACGATCACGGCGCCGTGTTTCCACGTCGACCTCGACCGTCGCCCGACGGTGTAGAGTGTCGACCTCAGCGAGGTACCGATGGACTTCGAACAAGTGTTTCGTGAGGAGCTCGAGGAGCTCGAGCAGCGACGGTCGACGCGGGCGGGTGACGCGAGCGATGACACCACCCCCTCGCCGCCGGACGGGCTCGTGGGCCTGTGCTTCAGCGGCGGCGGGATCCGATCGTCGACCTTCAACACGGGGCTCGCCCGTGGCCTCCACCGCTGGGGCCTGCTGCGCCGCGTCGACTACCTGAGCACGGTGTCCGGCGGCGGCTACATCGGCAGCTACCTCGTCAACCTCATGCGTACCGGGCAAGCGGACGAGCTGCTCACGCCGCGCGACGCCGTCGAGGGCGAGCCCGCGGGCATCACCCACCTGCGCAACCACGGCAACTTCGTCACGCCGACCGGCAGCCTCGGCGAGTGGATGCAGGGGCTCATGGCGGTCGTCCGCGGGACCCTGTGGAACGTGGCCTTCGTGATCGTGGCCGCGGCCGCCCTCGCCGCGCTGGCCTGCTTTGGCCTCGACGGTGACGGACAGTGGATCTTCCCCTTCCCCCACGGCCTCGCCACGGTCGCGGCCGCGCTGGTCTTCGTCCTCGTGTCCATGGGTTCGGTGTTCGTCGCCGGGCAGGTCCCTGGAGGTCTGTTCGTCGGCGCGCTCGCGCTCGTCGCCGTGGTTGGCTCGGCGGACGCGCTGCCGAGCGCGCTCGCGCTCGTCGCGGGTGAGCGCGAGCTCGTCGGGCTCTCGGCCCTCGGCGCGGGCGTCGTGGCCCTGGTCGGCAGCGGCAAGCTGCCCAGCTTGCCCAAAGCGGCCTACCTCGTCGCCGCTCGCCTGTTCGCGTTCTTGCTCGCCGTCGTCGCCCCCCTCGGCCTGTTCCTCGTGCTCCTCGGTCGCTTCCTCGACGGCGGCGAGACCGTGCTCCACGAGCAGATCGCCGCCGTCGCCACGCTGCTCGTGTTCGTGTTCGTCGACTACAACCGAACCTCCCAGCACGGCCTGTACCGCGCGCGGATCCAGGGGACCTTCTTGACCGGGCAAGACCCCAAGCTCAGCGAGTTCGCCGGCGCGCCCGGGCCCCTCCACCTCGTCAACGTCACCCTCAACCTCCCGGGCGAGGCCGAGCTCGGCCTGCGCGATCGGGTCTCGGACTTCTTCACCCTGTCGTGCCTCCACGCCGGCAGCCCGCGCACGGGCTACGCGCCCGTCCGCAAGCTCGAGCAGGCCAAGCCCGACTTCGGCCTGGCCAGCGCCGTGGCGATCAGCGGCGCCGCGGCGGGGCCCAACATGGGCTTGTTCACCGACGGGCTGATCCGCCCGGCCATGACCCTGCTCAACGTCCGCATGGGCTACTGGGTGCCCCACCCCAAGGCTCTGCTCGACGGGCAGTCGGGCTGGACGCCGCGCTTACCCTACCTCCTGCGCGAGCTGAGCGGGGCGCTGACCGCCGAGACCAGGCTGCTCAACATCTCCGACGGCGGTCACATCGAGAACCTCGGCGCCTTCGAGCTCCTGCGCCGCAAGTGCAAGCTGATCATCATCGGCGACGGCGGCATCAACACGAACCTCGACACCGTCGCAGCGATCATCCGCTACGCGCGGACCGACCTCAACGCCGAGATCGACATCAACCTCGATGATCTTCGCGTCGACGCGGACGGCTACTCGGCCAAGCACGCCGCCGTCGGGACCGTCCGCTACGCCGACGGCAGCGTCGGGCGGATCCTCTACCTCAAGCTCAGCGTGACCGGGCACGAGCCCGTCGACATCCGCTACTACCGCGAGGTCAACCCCGACTTCCCCAGCCAGTCGACCGCCGATCAGTGGTTCGACGACGCGCAGTTCGACGCCTACCTCGGGCTCGGCGAGGAGGTCGTCGACTGCCTGTTTCACGAGCTCGGCTACGCCGACCCGCACGAGCTCGAGCAGGACACGGCGACCTGGGAGCAGCGCATGGCGGCCCTCGACGTGGTCTTGTGCCCGAGCTCGCGCAGTCGCAGCGAGGCCCTGACCCAGCACCTCGATCACGTGCAGACGGCCCTGCTCCACGACCAGTTCGCCGACTACCGGACCCAGCTCGTGCCCACGCAGTTCGTCCGGTCCATCGCAACCGAGAAGCTCCACGAGCTCGTGCCCGTGGTCATGCTGCAGTTGCAGCTGATGGAGCACGCCGTCGTCGAGCTCGACCTCAACGACGCGCGCAAGCGCAAGGCGCTGGCCAACCGCGGGTGGATGAACATGTTCCGCCGCTGGGCTCGCAGCGACGCCTTCTCGCGCCTGGCCCTGGTCTGCCTGCCCTCGTTCAGCGCTCAGCTGACCCAGTTCGTGGACGTCGGCCTCCAGCTCGGGACCCGCTACGTCTGGACCGAGCACCCCGACCGCCAGGCGTTCGCCGGGACCTTGCTGCTTGGCGAGACCAACCCGGAGGTCGCCGAAGACAAGCCCGGCCACCACCTGGTCACGGGCCTGGCCGAGTACGCGCGCGGGGACGCCGGGCTGGTCGTGCGTCGGCTCGCGCTGCGCACGGGCTTCGAAGGTCGCGATCGCCTCGAGGCCGCCGTGGCCTCGCTGCGCAAGATCCACGTCGGCGTGGGCTTCGAGGGCCAGGCTGCAGAATTGATCGAGGGCCTGCCGGTCGACGCCTACGTTCGCTCGCCCTCACACGCTCAGTGGCGCCAGACCGACGAGGACATGGTCCTGGCCCTGTCGCGCAAGACCCACGCGCGCCAGGACTACGCCGACGATGGGGGCGAAGGCGCCCATGACTTTCAGGCGATGTCCTTCGAGGTGCCCAAGGGCTGAGCGCGAGCAGCCCCGGACGCCATCGAGCCATGGACCAGCGATGTTCTCGCTCCCCTCGCGTCGCGCTCCCCAGCGTGCGCTCGGTGAACCATGTGCTCGCGGGCCCGCGGGTCCGGGCGGCGCCCCGCAGAGCGCCCCCTGGAGCGACCCGTCTCCAGGTACGATCGCGCCCGCCATGAACAAGACACGCCTCCTGTCGAGGATCAAAGTCACCGCCCTCGTCGGTCTCGTCGGCCTGGGCATCTCGCCTCCCGTCGACGCGTCCGATCACCTCGACGCGATCAACACGCTGCTCGACGAGTCCGCGGACCTCACGGGCCTCATGACCTTCACCAGCCCCGAGCGGCCGGGCCACCTCGTGATGATCATGGACGTCCACCCCATCGCCAAGTCGCGGTCGAAGTTCTCCGACAAGGTCAGCTACAACTTCCGACTGCGCGAGGTGAAGCGCGTCGGAGAGAAGGGCAAGTTCGACGTGGTCCTCGAGCCCGAGCCCGAGCATCGCGTGTCTTGTCACCTCGCCGAAGGCTCCGAGCAGATGACCTGCAAGGCCGGGCCAGAGCACTCGGTCACCGTAGCGATCGACGACACCAGCGGCGGCGGGTCGGAGGACATGCGCGTGTTCGCGGGCCTGCGCTCGGACCCCTTCTTCATGGACATCCCGGGCTACCTCGAGACCTACATCTTGCAGCGCGCCGTCGACGTCATGCCGCCGGAGGCCCGGGCCTACTTCGACGGGGCCCCGCCAGACGAGACCACGCCGCGCGTGTTTCGGTTCACGGGCAAGAACAGCGTCGAGGGCGGCAACGTCCTGAGCATCGTCGTGGAGCTCGACGTCGCCAAGGTCTTCGGGCCCGAGGCCGGGCCGGTCTTCGCCGTCGCAATCGAGACCATGGAGAGGGGGCACCGATGAGCGCGCGTGGACGTCTCGAGGTGGTGATCACCGCGCTGCTCGTGACCCTCGGAGGCTGCGAGTCCGAGCCCGAGGGCGGCGAGGGTCCAGTCGAGCGCGCCGTCGAGGCCAAGCAGGCCGAGCGCGCCGCCGAGACCGAAGACCCCCACCGCATCGATCGCCTCGGGCGCATGGAGATCACCAACACGTACCTGCAGCACGACAAGGTCTCCTACAACCAAGAAGACCCCTTCAGCATCGAGGACACGCACCTCGCCGTCTACCGCAAGACCCTCGCGACCAACCTCCACATCTTCGACATGATGGACGGCGTCGACAACTGGACGCCCGACGGCGGGCCGAACCCGCTGACGGAGATGCTCTTGCGCGACTTTTTGATCGTCGACGTGAGCAAGCCGTGCACCGTCGACTCGCGCAGCTACCTCGACATCGAGAAGGCGACCTTCGAGGGTCGGGAGTACACGACCTGCGGTGGCCGGGCTCCCAACGACGTCGCCCTCGACGTGATGCTCACGCTGGTCATCAACGGGATGAGCGACGTGCCCTGGCGGACCGACGGGGTCGAGGGAGCGACGCAGCCCTCCGTGGACACCTTCCCCTACCTCGCCCCGCCCAACCCCTGAGCAGGATCGTCGGGGCCTCGGCCAAAAATTGTGATCCCTCCGGCGCGCGATCTCGTAGCAGGCGACGAGATCACGCGCCGCGCAATGCGGCAGAGAGTCGAGACCCAAATGCCCGATATCGTCCTGTCCGATGGAAGCTCCAGCCCTTTTGACCCCGAGCGCCTCCGCCGGAGCCTGTCCGAGCGCGTCGAGCCGCAGCTCCTCGACGCCGTGGTCACCCGCGTGACCCAAAAGCTGCCCAGCCTCGGCGAGGACCGCGTCGAGGTCTCCAAGCTCGGCGCCGAGGTCGGCGAGGCCCTGCTCGAGGTCAACGGTGAGCTGCCCGCCAAGGAGCCCGACCTCAGCGTCAGCGATGACCCCATCCGTGCGGCTCGTGCCGCCCGCGTGAACCGGGGTCTGCTGTCCTCGCTGGGGATCGAGCTGCCCGCGATGCCGTCGTCCACGAGGCGCCAGGAATTTTATGGTGGCCTGCGGGAGGCGCTCGCGGAGGCCGGGGTCCTGGTCCTCGACCCGGACACGCTGGCCGACGCGGAGGGCGAGGAGGGGGACGGCGAGGAGGACGGCGAGGGCAACGAGCTCAAACAGTTCGATGAGGAGCCGCTCGAGCAAGGCGAGCTCATCTCCACGGTCACGACCGTCAGCGCCTCACTGCGCGGAGTGTCGTGGCTATGGGACACGACCGTGCCGAACAACCCCTTTGGGACCGACGGCCCCAAGCAGGTGCCCAAGGCATGGCCGGGCGACAAGCTGACCAAGTGCCGCCAGTGGCACGGGATCGACATCAGCTGCGACGTCAAGGACGGCGCCTTCGTCCGCGACAGCCTGCAGGTCAGCACCCCCAGCTTCATCGGCGTGACCAGCGTCTGCGGGATCCTGGGCAAGGCCCACCTGACGGACCGCAAGGTCACCGCGGCGACCTGGGGCACCGACGAGCGCGGTGACTACGTCGAGGTCACGGCCCTGCTCGGCTCGCGCCTCGGCGCCTTCATCCCCGACCTCGACGTCGGCGTGCCCAGCGTGCTCAATCGCCTCGGCGCGCTCGGCGAGATCGTCAAGGTGACCGGCGTCGGCCTGATCTTCCTCGCCGTCCAGCACATCATCGAGGAGTTCATCGAGCAGGTCAGCGAGGAGGGCTACCTCGGCGAGAACTCGGCCGTGGCGAAGATCTACTCGCGGATCGGGATCCGCCTGTACACCACCGGCCGCACCTACTCGGGCTTCGAGTCGAGCACGGGCGGCAATGGTTTTCAGACGACCAAGGAGATCATCGACGGTGACATCGGCTACAGCTTCATGCCGGAGCACCACGCCTACCTCAACGGGAAGTATCACCTCGGCGTCACGCCGAAGTCCTCGGATGGCTACCCCGAGACGGTCAAGTGGATCGACTCCTGGCGGCCCTACGACGTGATGGCCTTCTTCGTCCTGGCCCAGGCGCTCCAGGATTGGTGCAAGAAGACTCCGCTGGCCGAAAAGAAAAAGGTGGCCGCGGCCTTCGCCAAGGCGCACCCCAAGGTCTACGTCGGCACGACGTTCTAGGCCGGCGACCAGTTTGGGTTCGCGCCGCCAGGCACATCTGGTGCGGCCTCTGCCGCTGTCGACTCGGCGCTCGCGGTGGGTCGACCACAGCTTCGGCCTCGCTCCTGGTTGACGGCACGCCTCCAGGCTGATCGCCGCTTTCGGCCGAGACCCGGCTCCCCGAGCGTGCGATCGGGCTCGTTCGGGGGCCGCCGTGTGCTCAGAGCTTGATCAGGCCCGAGAGGGCCGAGAGCACGGTGTCCAGCGTCTGCGCCCGCGCCTGCTGGGCCTGCTTGACGAGCTCGAGGTGAAGCTGCCACAGCTCCTTGTCGATGGCGCCGTCCTCCGTCTGGGGGACGATCACGTCCATGTCGCCGTCGATCGCAATGCGCGTGAAGGCGCGCAGGTCGCCCTCGTTGGCCAGGGTCTCGCGCCTGACCGAGGCTGCGGCGCTCACGTTGTTGCTGACGTAGGTCCGGACCTCGAGGTTGGCCGCGTCCTCGACGGCCGCGCTGAGGGTGCTGGCGATCTTGTTGATGACCTCCTCGAAGCGGCCGGGCTGCTTTTTCTTGGGCTCGCTGTCGTCGCTGTCGTCGCTGTCGTCGCTGTCGTCGTCGTCGTCGTCCTTGTTGCGCGAGAA
>WURV02138869.1:0-39868 GCA_011762755.2 Epimenia babai
TCCATTTGCATGAATATTTGCAAAGCGAATAGGTAATTTTTACTGCATTATAATCACAATAAATCCACTATCTATCTCCAAGTTTCAATGTTTCCAGTCTGGTTGACGTATCTATATCATAAATCATATGTCAAAAATTAAAATCAATGACGGAATAACAAAAACTGACCTTTAACGATACCAGAAGTGAAATAATAGCTACCGAGTCACGTTTCTAAACTCCAAATATTATATGAACTTGCGGTCCGAACTAGTGTTTACATGTTAGCCAACTCGGTTTGCACGTGCTGAAATCGTGAGGTCAGTGCAATGTTCAGCATAAGGAGGAACACGACCGCAGACAAGTCATTATGTCTGTATGAAGATAGTTTCATCATCCGCAAATATCCTGCCAGAATCGTGAGCCGTCTACGCTTCGATGTCCGAATGTTAGCTTTATGCAATCAAAGCTAGGTTTAGTTTGAATCAGCCCTCCTCTCTATATTTGGTATACACGCAGTATACTTGAAATCTAGTCTTACTTATAAATGAAATAAAATTAAATTCTATTGATTTATAGTGCCCTTTTAATACATGGCTATTTAAGACACTTTAAATCCATTTCACTATGCTGACCCAAGCCTACTGTATTCACGTAAATAGCGATTTTATCAAATTGTTAATCTTTTCATAATTTTTTATATCGAATCTAACTAAATTTTCTTTTCCTTGATTTCTTACATAACTCTTTTATACACACGTAAATTAAATAATTTCGCATATTTTAAATATATGGTTCTAGAACTTGCTAATACCGTCTGATGCAAGAATTATATTATACATCATATTTATCATAAAAATACTGTAGAACGACAAATTCTCGCCCCTGTTCGCCAGACTGACCTTATCACCTCGCTAATTCTATTAACTGCAAACAGGCCATTGTATATGACGTCATAGAGGCGTCCGGGGAGAGGGTACGACAATCCAAGATTAAGCGAGGCACGGTAATGTTTCTGTGTGCATGCCACACACACATTGGGGTATTTGGGCCGAGTCGTCTGGCCATATAGGTACGAGCAAACATGTCGGAATATTTTACGGGTGGTTTTCGTGACTAGGAGAAAGCTGCGCGATTGAAAAGCATAATTACGTCATAATTTGCGGTAAGGTAGAGCTGTTGAGTAAGGGCGTAAAGAGTAGAGGGCGACACGACATAATATTCCGTAATGACGATTAGAGAGACACAATCGAATATTTTCCTTTTGTCGTTCACCTGGATGTTTAAGGTGTTACTTGCATCCTGTCGCAGTAAAACGTGACGATCGGTGGGTGGCCGAACTGTACCCTAATTAGGAAATTCATTAAATACGATTTGTAACGCCGCGTTAGGGTTGTCGATCACCAATAACGACTATTCTCGTAGAAATAAAAATCAAATCATGCGTTTTAGTATCCAATCTAGAGTTAATAATTCTGTCAAAATCATACGTATTGACATCACTATGGATACAGGTAATTATTCTAGCGCAACATCCACTCGTGGAAGCGATAAGAACGCGCGAGACGCCAGATACGGGGTGTGAAAACATGTGCAGAATTAGCGAGTCGAGATTAGCGGTAAGGAAAATGAAGATTTATATGGGAGAGCAGATTGAACTCGGAAGCACATACGACACGCATAAAATGCGAGATGTAAAGCAGAGCAAAACATGAAGATAAGCGTATATTGTGTAAATCGGTGTATATTCTAAAAAATGGAAAATTTCCATATAGAGTCATAACATTGTCGTCTTCATTTTTCACGATTTTCCATACGTCATTTTGTGGCCATATTTACATATTAACGCGTACAGACATATAGAGATGCGAATCCATTGTGGAGACTATCAAATTACGTTCCACAAAAAAACTGGGTACACAAATCTATAATGATACGTTCCTAGAACACCAACGTCTAAACCTTTAATATTCGATATAATCGCAGCTTAACCTTGCCACAATGTATATGATCAAGATACGCCCAATATCCTACCCTGTTATAAAGCACTACTGGATAGTGGCGATCGGGCGCTGTGTGGGGCACATCATAGAATAGGCTGTATTCCGATTTAACAATGATTATCAGCTGCAACTAGACGTAACGCCTTTACCTACGACAAAACCTATGACGCCATCACGCACAAAACACGCCACCCAGCTACTGCGACAATACTGATGACGTCACAATGACGAATTCACTATGGCATACACCACTCCATAGCCCACCGCCCCTAGCCAAATCTTTAGAGAGCGTCCATCTCATTGGTTTGTACGCCCGTTGTCGCATTGTATGGCGTATGATTTATTTATGCGAAGTCTGAGACGCAACGATAAAATTTCATGAAGAGGCGCGGTTGTGAGATAGCGCACGCGCAACGTTACGCATTGTTGCACAGTACATGATCTTTTCTTACTCGGAAAACCCCCCGGATAATTTCCCTTCATACGCAATACAACAGGAATCGAAAATTTCGCACTTAAAACGTAATTAAACGCAATTCTCATGATATAAAATACCACCACCTCGACTTCAAAACCAGATAAGCTATTATTATCGGGTCTAATATGTCTTTCGATATGGCGTGATCTTAGCTACTGAAGTTAGTAATCTTTGCATCTTTTATTGTAATGGAATACTTAGTTAAACGCAGACCGTCCTCTCGGGTTCCTCAAGGCCATTCCTATTCCATCCAATGACTAATACGGATGGCAAGTTTAACGATATTGATGTTATACCCAATCTGTAGTGTTTACGCAGAATAATATGCAGCATTCCGTATACTCATGTTCGTCTACAAACATAGTGTTGTAGTTAGCCTACTCTTGCCAGCTACATAAAGACAAAATCTACATTAATTTCTACTCATAACACCATCGTTTTTCCCATAACACCAGTTACGCTTGATGAAAAATGCATATGAATGCACAATAGAAGCGCTTCCACCACCTTTCTCCGTAAAAGGTATTTCGTTAAGCTCATAATCGCCGGTTGCACATAAAACACTCGCGAGCCCTGTTGATCTCAACGATTAAAAGTGCCCAAAGAGTCCTCTTCCGAATGGATACTGGAGCGGCCTGGCGGAGAGTTGGGCTTTGAGCCTATCTTGGCGTTTCTAACCACTTGGGGACGTGACAACGTGTAAGCTCTGTTTGGGTCATGCTAGGATTGGCTCAATATGACGTTTGCCGTACACAGGATATTTTTGGCATGATCTTATTTTACATGGGATTTTTCAACAGCCGCCTTCATTTTTCACGTTATTAAAACGGTTCGTAGTGTCTCCTTATTGTCCCTGTATTGCAATAGCGCGGGTGTTAACGCTACGGTGCCGTATTATAAATCATAAAACCCTACACTTTTAGTACGCTTGATACACGAGTTAAGAATTCCTCTTAACTGTTGATATCAGTGACAGTTAATTGAAAGGCGTCTTTTTTCCGTTTTTTAGATAGTTCAACACAAGTCACTATATATTCTCATATTCTTTTGGTAGTACTGCATTCGAAAAAATGTTTTTACTAACTACTGTATGTCGCTGCGAAGGAACTAAAGTAGCTGCTATCAAATTATCATGTTATTTGCAATAGGTAAGGTAGGATTAGGAACTACGTATCCAGCGAATGAGTGATGGTGAAAAAAGTCAACTTTAACGTTAATTAAACGTTATCTTTTTCAATAGCAAGTGAGTTTATTTGATGTCATTTATTTGAAAAAGGCAACACGCGGATATACGTTCAAAAAGCAAGGATATCGTAAAAAAAATTATGAACATATAATTGATCAAGTGATTGTCACAGTCGACAATCACCCATAATAAGATAAATGAGAAGATAAGGTTTGTGAATAATGTATTAAACTGTACTTGTATTGGTGCAGTGAGATAATCCGATAATTCGATACAAGTTACCGTAAAAGTCGAGAGGGACAATGACCAAATGATCACATTAACAGTGATTACCACATTACGTAGCCTCATACAGCTATACCGGGGAACGATACAGTGAAATCTCTCGCCCCACTCTGGTCTCTGAAAGTTAACGTTCACTAACAACAAAACAGGATTACGCAAACAACGGTAACAGCCAACGTAATGGCGCATTTACAAATAGAAAAAGGGAAGTAATATACTCGCCCTGGGTAGTAACGGCAGATAAAGTACCACAGTTGTATCAATCGCGGTCTATTCCATTATATGTTCCGTTGGCTTAAGACTCAACACGTTGATTTTATATTGTTGGTCGTAATGACTATAATAGCTAATATCATATTATTCAATGCCCATTTATATATATATATATATATATATATACTTTGGTATATATGGTATAAAATGCGCTTGATCCTCGTATTTTGAATATTAAAAGCGATATACTTTTAAATTGGGTTATTGCGATATTTTACGACTGCATAATAACTTTAACACTTAAGTATGAATGACGTCGACAAAATTTTCTTTATAATTGGTCAAGTTCAAGTTCTTTATTAATAAACCCAGAATAGGTCATACTACGAATAATTTACAAGGTACACAATGAGTAGTCACGAAATCAAATCGGGGTATGTGACAATTACGTATAGACACGGGTATATAGACAATGTGGCGACAGGGTGCACTGCTGGGAAGAAAAGGAGGAATTATGTCCGCACAAAACGATCAACAGATACAACTCACTACTCTACGACTTATTTCGCCGAGCAGTAAACTGAAAATTTATCTAAAGCGTCATTTCTGGTCATTGCAAAAAGACGGGACATGATGCGTTCGTGGACGTACAGGGACACGTGATTCAATAACCATGTTGGTTAAACCGAGGTGGGAAGATCATGTTGTTCGGGGAGTGTGTGTGATTGTTGAAATGCTTTCATGAAGAGTTTAGAATATCAACTAAATGGGGTGCCTGTTTGATGCCCGTACATGCACGATGGTGTCACGTGGTGTCCACGATGACCTCACATGGCTATCATTAGCAATGCTCCGAGACCCCGAGGGTGTAATTATTGCGATTATCACCTAAATACAGTCATCTACATACTTCATACTGGGTCAGTGGCGTGTCTTTTCGTGTAACTTCTTTCACACTTCGTACTCCTGATTGTGAGTCCTGATAAATAATTGGTGCAATAATAAAATTCAAAGAAAAATCGCCACCTGATTCCATGGATGGGGAGAATATTTATTTAATTGTTATTATTCAAGGTGATAAAAAAATTCTACAAAATATTGCCAACTGCGCAATCTTGTATGGAATTAAGATTCCGAGCAGTTCTTGCTACCGTGTATATACGAATGACACTTTTTTTATGTGCAAAATCCTTACATCGGGTGTGATATATATTAGTTCTTATTGATCTTTGCTAATAACATGGTTTTATAACTAGGCATGGCAGATAGCTGTGGCCAGGGAATTTGTATTTTTCTGAAATAACATTTGCATGCCATAATGTTCAAATATACAAACTCGACAGAAAGTAAGATAACAAACACGGTCCGTCTTGCTTACATACACCACGTGGCGTGTTCTCTTTCGCGCATATATCGTCGTCATTAGAAACGTCCCTGACGTAATTTTCCGTCACCTTGAACCTCACGTCGCGTATCATGCTGTTATCCAATCAAACCCAATATTGCGACATGTATCGGTTTAACCACAGAATTGTTTATGCTTGCACATGGCCTAAAGCGGAGTAACCCAGATTCATATCCAACGATGCCTTCTTTACACATCCGGGACGAATTAAACACCATCATAGTGTGCATTTCGTGCACGTGTTGATGACATAAGACCGTCCGTCTTATGCTTTGACACATGTCGAGAGTGGATGCATGCAGGCATGGGATCGCCATAACTGCTCATTTCCATGCAGGCTATAATGTTTTCCTGTGAAATAACGATTAATATGAAAATAATCGGCAAAAAATTAGAGTACACCGAACTCATTCCAGTTGGTATAAGAAATCTTAAGTTAAACATAATCAGTCGAAATAGCGTAACCTTACTATTTTTTTATTTCGCCATTTTGTTCGATCCGTAAACCACAATCCCACATCACTAAAAGTAATAGCAGTCATATTATTGACTTTTAATTGCATTAGCCACGGAAAATCGAATACTGACGCGATTAAATATTGTGCTTTGTGCAGAAGGTCAGGATGCGTGAACTCCTCGGCTGTAATTAGGAGAGGATAATTGCGACGTAAGAATACAAGATGTCCGGAGGACCATGCTCTTGAAAAGGGGAGATAAGAGCTGCCTCATTGTTAGGCCCCTCGGAACAGGCGTAATGAGTGGTGTATGGCATTGAAGAAGTGCCTTTCCTGACACAACAGTTGCTAATCCACGACGCCGAGAAAATGCTTCTCGGCATTTTCTCGAATCTATTTATTTTCTCATACCCATGTCTAAATCGTTACGTAAAACCCCGCCAGGTTATCGGACAAACGTCAATGGAATTATGTAATCACTTCGTCGAGTGACTATGTGCATGCGTTTATTCGAACCTGCATACATTTCATACACAATAGATATTTTTCAGCTCTGTTATCGAACTCACAAATCAAAGAACAGCTACTTAAAATAACAGACCATCTTAAATATATCTTTTTGACATCGTTCGCGTGACATTTTACTACATAGGCTACAACATCGGTGCCAGTATCGAATAACTATTCATACTATTTCACACTAAAATATTGCGTTTTTTAATACGAGATAAATGACGCTGAATAAAGTATATGGAATTCAGTGTAAGAAATCGTGAGATCTGTACTTGTTACACAAAACTTCCATTTACCCCTAGGCACCAGACTATTCACTAGGTACGTACGCATTGAACATGGGCGAATTGTTAGAAACCATTCTCGTGGTGAATAGGTCATTGGAATATTTCCAACTACATACAGTGAATGCTATGGAGCGAGGAGCTTTTGATTGTTAAACCACATTGCATGCTAAATGCGCAAAAGATAACGTTTTCGTCTGCATAGATGATGTGTTGTGTAAGAAATGGGCCTGGGTTTAGGTATTGTGAGGTAAGAGATAAATTCTACATTGACATTAACCCAGTATATTCTTATGTACGAACTACGATAATCGAACAGACCAAAGTGCCTCTCGGTTGTAGATGCAAAAACCTACCAAAGTGATTGAGGCGACGCAAACTGAAAATTTATACTTGTGACATTGTGTTATTAAATCAGAATTGCACGCGCCGTACATTACACACGATCACACATCTTGCGCACAATATTCGATGACGTCACAACGCCTGCGATATAACGTGATATTCACTAGGATAATACCGCCGCTGTTTCTGATTGACGGGTCCTCCGACCCATATCTGTATTTGTTCCAAGACCCCAACTTACAATCTCGGAGACATCCACGGGTTTTATCTCGTTTAACAATGCGCCGCCGTTGTATCATTGCGACATATTTCTAATTAATTTTATGAGTAACACCTGAATGAAATAACCAAGATCAGTTCACATTACCACACAAGTGGCAAAAAGTTTAAATTCACAGCCGATTATACACATGATCTATACACACCGAAATACACGGCACTTTCCAACTATTCGTATGATGCACGGAATCTTAAAGTTTAAGGTCAAGGGCGTATCCATGACCAAGACGAGTGGTGACTTGGTGACGAGCGAGGTCCCTCTGATGCGGACATAATTTCCCTGATTTGTTCGGTGACCAGTGTTTTCTACACTCTGGACCAGACAACCTAGATTTTGTAAGAAAGACTATGAAAATACATTTGGTCCAGTGAAAAGGCGATATAAAATGCGAAGAGCGTCGGGTTTGTGTGTTGAATCTTTCTGATTCCCGAAAAAAGAATATGTACATGGGCTGTAATGCGTGTTACACGCCAGACATCTGTTCAACCGATTAAAAAAATATGGTCTATTAAGAGGTCGTCGTCAGTAATGCCGACCGAATAGCGCTAATTATTCTAAGGAATACTAGAGTGATTGACACGAGTATATACCTTTGGCACACTCTAAGAACAGGCTCGGGACAATAAATTCGTCGAGCTCCTAAAAACCGATCGTACTTCTGTAATCATACAAAATTTCCGATTTTGCGTTGTCGACATACTCGATCAGGGGTACCGAGCTGAATGATCATGAGGCACTTTCTAATCGTTGCCACTCGGAATACTCACAAGACGTAAAGTCAAATGATACTAATCCGATTCCATTTGGTTGTCGGTGACATATCTCCAAAAACTCATCACCAAAAAACGATAGACGTTACACTGTCTACGGGTTTGTGACACTGACATGTCGTACACGCATGGACGGTTTCGATTCGTAACAACAGTAGTACGTGACTTCATCACGAACCTGTTACACTAACAGTCAAAAAACAATAAAAGACGTCTGACAAAATCAATCATTTCTCTATTAAAAATACACTTTTATATCGATCCGAATTTTAGTTGTTCGCCTGCCCCCTGGTTATTATCGGAAAATAGTCTGTTATACGATTGTTCTATTATTTATATTATGTGTATGTATATAGCACCGGATGTGTTGAAGCCTTGTACTTGCCTCTGGATGCGTTAACTAATAGAAAGACCAGGTGTAAGTATAGGGGTGGGTAGCCATGTTAATCCAATAACGTAGTTTAAGAGCTACCTGCTGAAGCATAGGGTTTATGCCAAAGCTTGTAATCAAATTACTTAATGTATATAAATGTCCTTATCCCATATTACAATAGAAAGCCGTTGAACTTAATCTTGCACCTAGCAAACACCGTGTGATTATAGAACATATGGTGTTTTTGATTTTAGACTAATTAATATAATTACTGACCTAACTCCGGACATACCTAGGGTATATATATGTATATATATCACAACTACATAACATAGATAATAACATTTGTCTTCCACCATTACATCCCGTTCAGATTATTCTCCCACCACGTAACTAGTAGACTTGTCTGACAGAGATCAAACGCGTCCGTCTATTTCCGTAGAGATCTGAGGTTAACAGTAATAATTGTTTTAAAGTGAAAATTACAGTAGAATGTTATGGTAGCCTAATGCGGGAAGCCAATGTGGTTCCATGTATAGCTGAGAGAAATGCTCATCAGAGGACCTATCGGAGGTATGGGTTATCTCTGTGTATATCTCCAATAACAGTAGAATGTATCTGGTTTACCCCGTGGCGTCAGTACTTTATTAAACAACCAGCTGTACTGAAGCTGATTATTCCGTAGGCTTTTTAATGGGATTTTTTAGCGTAATTTGACAGTAAAACACAAACACGCACGCAATGACGTAGGTTTTATACATGCTTTGTATTCATTGAATCATCTTTACAATACACGATAAACATTATAAGAATATCTAAAAATAATAAAGCCTATCACAGTAAATTATAAATCAAAATAACTATGCTGTTATTACAAAAATATATAAAATACTATATGGTTTAAATTTGGCATGTAATTGCATTATATATATATATATATATATGATCACATACGTATTGTGCAAAATAAAACAGTTTTGTATTCTAGTATTGCAACAATGTAATAGTAAATAATAATGTTAATTATTGAATCGAATTACGGGCACAAATAATAAAAATAACGAGACTGTTTAAACAAGTAACATACTGAATATGCACCAGATAAAATGAATGAATATTAATTAATAGTTAACCAACAAGTAATAATAGTTAACCAGGCATCGACCCGGCAAGCGACATATTTTGGCATAGTAAGTCTTATCATATAGCACTATAACAACTATATACATCACACGTTACTCTTATTATCCGACACTATTGATGCAATTTTTATCTCACAGTAAGTTATATATCTGGCTAGGCAGGCTAGGTCCGATAAAACATCTAACGAGAAACACGAAGAAAAAATTCATAAATAATTAACTATAATTAAATAATAACTTTTTAATTCGGTATAACCACGGCAATAATTACATTAAGTAGTTAATTGGCAAATTAATAACAGTAAATCTATCAAAATACATAGGTGTATATGGCATGCAAAGTTTAGCAGATCGATATTTAATCATGAGATATTTCATCATACAAATGTAATAAGAGAGAAATATTGATATAGAATGTACAATTAGTAGTTAGCAGACGAGCTGTTCCAGGCCGCACTGTAGTGAGCATGCAGATTCTGATAGGCTTGCATGAATTCGCGAGTGCGCATCATTTGGTCATACGAGTGGAGCGCTTGAGGTTTGAACGGTGGCATCGACGATTGGAAGTCGCGAGCTGGGCTCGATGTACAAGTTGGTGGAGGGACCGAGAATATATGTCGCCCCTGGGTGGCAGTGTGCGGGTATGGGAGGTTCGACGGAGCCGGAAACTCATCGCCTTGGTATTTCTTCGGGTCAGGTCGGCATTGTTGGCAGAGCGGGGGGATCGATTGGTTAGCACTTCGTTGAGATGTAAACTGTTTGCTACACCTACTACAACATAAGTTGATTTCTTCTGGAAACAACAGAAAAATCCATTAGGTCTTTGTTTAAATGCTAGAAATAGGTTATAGATGTGGAGATATGAACGACACGGCACCAAGCAAGAATCAAGTAAGGTATGTTACCCGCAACATATTCTTTTGCAGGTTTGAAGTGTTTTTTCATGATATAAAGCCATTTATGGTGAATTAAAATTAATCACAGAGCATAGCAAAATTCATTTATAGAACATCCAATTAACGGCGAAAAAGGCAGTAGTTAAATTCAGAATTGTTTCTAACTGTGGCGGTTTTTATCATTCCGTTAATGTGAACTAGCGAGTCTATTTTATATACAAATTGTCACAATTGATGTGACCATAACACAAACGTTACACAAACGC
The DNA here is from genome assembly GCA_011762755.2 of Epimenia babai. Taxonomy (NCBI): domain Eukaryota; kingdom Metazoa; phylum Mollusca; class Solenogastres; order Cavibelonia; family Epimeniidae; genus Epimenia; species Epimenia babai. The sequence goes on from WURV02138869.1 coordinate 10,875, forward strand.
CTTTTCACCTTACGGTGACTATCATTCAAGAAGGCTTCTGTATTTTGAATTTGTTCCGTGTTAATGGTATAATAATTATGCGTTATACGTCACGCATAATAATAAAACATCATGTGCATCATGTGCACAATATACGATGACGAGGTGCCACGTAAGATGTTGCACGCGTTACCGTAGCGCACCTTTGTGGAGAAGGACGTGGTTCTTCAGGTTTGTCTGCTTGCTGAAGCCCCTATGGCACACGTCACACTTGTAAGGCCAGGAACCGCTGTGGACGTACTGGTGTGACTTAAGATCTCCCGGCGTCGGGAAGCTTTTGGAGCACAGAGTGCATTTATGTGGTTTGTCCTGTATATAGAATATCGCCATATAGCGTGACACATATATGCAATATACTAGTATGTTAATATTTCAACCGGATCTGGAATTACATGTACGTATGCCATATTCGGTATACATAAATAGTTATTGTAACATATTGGGTTCGAGAGTAGAACGAAAACATGACCAGATTGATCAGGGATTTCATCAAATAAAATCAAAATTTGAAAGACCGATAGAAAACTAAGATTTTGGATATCCGATTGTACGTGGTATTATTATCATTACGGTGTGCGGAGGACTGTGTCGGTGTTACCTCTGAGTACCCAGGTATAGAGATGATCACGTGGTATACTCGATATTTAATATCTATCTTGAACACTATGTGATATAACTACGTTTGTCCCGTAAGTGTAGTGTAAAGTGGGTGTGATTCCGACCTTGTTATGAGTCATGCGATGGTAATACAAGTTCGAGCTGGCCGTAAAGCGCTTGCCACAGACGTTACATTGATGCGGCTTCTCGCCCGAATGGATGCGACGATGCGTGTTGAGAGAACTGGACGTGGAGAAGGCCTTGCTGCATACATCGCACACGTGCGGCTTCTCGCCTGCATTCACATGCAACGTTTAAACAATATAGGAGCATAGCATTACCCAACACTTGGTTTTATAATTTTATGTTTGCTGATTAAGATATACGTAGATACAATTGGCATTAACAGTGAGGTAAACCGATGGTCAAATAGTTATCTAAGACAATGCATGGACTAAGAGCACATAGCATGGCATCGGAAGATTCCATTACACATTCCGAAAAATCTGAATCTTCATTACTAAACTGCTTGACTTGTATTGATTGGCTATGAAAGTTGCGAATGATGGATAATAATTATTACACTAAGATCGTATCGGAGTGCGAGGTTTTTTAAGTTATAACACATTCAATAAAAATGATGATGATGTTACCTGTGTGGGTACGCATGTGTCGCTTGAGGAGAGACGGACGGTCGAACTTCTTGTTGCACACTTCACATGGCAGCCACGATCGTTCGCGTCTGCGTACAGGCGGCGTCATTACTGCTGTCGATGACGTCACTGTCAGCTGTTCTGCCATGGGCGTGTGATTGGTCGATGATACGACTCCTTGTTTGTTCGGGGTTTCGCGAGAAGTCGGGCTCCACGAAAGGTCTAGAGCACCCGAATCATTTTCCGCAGAAATCTACGAAACATTAACATATAGTGTCATTGTGAAATCGAAATCAGATCCCTTATATAAAAGTGTACAGGTAGTTCAAACGGTTGCAATCTAACATGAATGTTCGAAGGAGAGAGAAAGGGATATAAGGAGATAATGTGCAAAAGCCTTCCAGGAATCACACACTAATAGATGTTGTATGCAATCAAGAAAAGACACACGAATGCAAAATTGATTAAGACCGTTTTATAATATCGTTGAAGTGATTGCGGTGGATTGGAAGGTAACTGTTACCAGTAGAACACTTACGTTATATCTAGGCGTGTTGTTGTAGGAGGATTTGTCTGTGATAACGACATCCTCACCGCCGCTGGAGAAAGCGTCGTCGTCTCGTGAGATAGGAGAAATAGCGAGAGTTCTGTCGTAACAGTGTGATGCACTGTCAGAAGGCTCCGGCGTTTCGTCGCCATCTGCATGCGACAAGTTACGGCTCTTTTATTTTGATCAAATTTCCCCCAAATATTTCGCGTTTTATCATAAGACGAATATAACATGAATAATGTAGCTCAATGTAACGCTTGCTTTTGTTACGTCAGATCATGCCACACTCATCACTAGTTTCATCATCATTTACTATGAGATTTAAGAATTGGTAATGATGTTTGCCTGTATTAGATGTGCACCTAATAAAGAATACTTGCATACGAAAGCTTGTGCTATCATAATCTTAGTCAAAGCTTAGTCAAAAGGTGTTACCTTCACTTTTCGTATTATACGATATGGCTAACACGGCAAAGTTTTCTTATATCTAATACAGGCAAACATCATTACCAATTCTTATATCTAATACAGACTGAAAAGGAGTACAATTTTATCCCGACTCACCACTTTCCCCGATGACATCAATATGCGCTTCCTCCATTTCGATGACGTCATTGTTGCACGAATTCTTTAACAAAGCGATCAGTTCGGTGTTGGCCTCTAAATCTCGACAAATCTCAAAGCTAGTTTTTCCATCGATGTTGGTTCCGACGACATTGACCTCAGCAGGGTCCATAGACACGCGCAGAAAGCGGACCCAGTTACAGTGGCGCACCGAACGACCTTCAACTTCGACAATTTCATCGCTGCATCCAAAATCTAAACGTTTCTGAAACCGAAAATTTTAGGTTTAAATAATATCGTGAGTTGGGATCTTTTATGTACGGTACATTAGAAATGTTAAGAAGTAAGATAGCGATTTATTAGTCTGAAGAAATATGGAATTTCTAAGTCAGTGAATGGGTTTGAAATAGATTTCATGAATGTCCGCCTGTGTCTATTATTTACGCGTACTTTGACGCGCTTCTACACGCTCGATTGCCAGTAATTAAACGAGATAAAGCCCGTACGTTTCTAATTGCACAGCCTATAACGACAATATAAAAGGCTGTTGTCGGGGCTAATTAAGCCAGAGGCAGCGTGGCCAGTTATCACAAACAGCTGCGGTAGTGTACAGGTAGAGATACCGGCGTTGCATCACAAGTTGCCTGGTGGCGTAATCGCTTATTGTGTACGCATTCAAACGTCACGTACAAACGTACGCAGCGTTTAGCATGGAGAGTGGGGCGTTTGGCGCTTTGTGCATCCATAACCGGAGGTCACTCCAGTCTGCACGATTGTCGTAGTTTGTATACAACCGTGGACTCGCTTTATGTCGACGATGCGTTTATCTACTATCTCACAGAACATAAAACCCAGCCAATTTCTTTGGCAGTATGTCATTACAAGACACTCCACAGACTAAAACCTTATCTTTCGCGCATTCAACATGCATCGTGGCGTAACACATTCATCGAAAAAGCCCTGGAATGATTTCGTGAGATTGTATATAGACGGAATGTTCCATTCACGCGCCACCCTGGCCCCAACATGGACACTCACTGCCTACCATACAGTATTACGTGAGGATTGGCGATGATACTCTTTATTGCATAAAATTTAATATGACGGGTATGATAGAAATTAATCTACATATAATCTTATACAATTTATATATATACCAGTTAATTCTCGCATTCAATACAAACTGCTTCTTACTTGACTCTCTCCATGTGTGTAGCCCACGTTACTTACAACTTATTCACATTAAGCATAGAGACAGAACATACACGTCAATCTAACACTCAAATACTCATGAACCCTCGTAAACGTACAATGAGACTTGGACATAGAATTATGTCATATTATGCGACCGCACTATGAAACACATTACCTGTTTCATTGAGAACTATCACAAATCTCAACAATTTCTGGGCATCACTCAGGACATATTTGTTCGATAATTTATTAAGATCGGGTCTTCTAACTATGAACTGCTACGAGTTGCAATAATGGTACACATCCACAAATTCGTTTCCTCAACCCAGTTTGCATTCCAACAAATCGACAATGAGATCGGCAATATTTATCCAGTTAAGAGCATCATCGCCGTTCGGCTCAATATGTAATATATCAAATCTCGACAGTAAACAGCGTTAACCAGCTGTTTCCGAACAAAGCGACTCCCTCACGCAGCGAAAAGTACCTCCTCTCCGCGCACTTCTCACGTCATCACACGTAACGATGACGTCACGCCATTCATGCTTACCGGGCAAGATGGCGAAACGTCTTGTAACGATTCGCGCGTGGTTTCACTAAGCGAACAAATAATGCGCTGAAGGCAGACGAGTTCGTTCGAACGAGGCTTGACTCTCAGGCTAATAGATTAGCATCAGTTGCGCAACGCGAGGCTCTCTTAATGCCATATGTCACTCATTAAGACTGTCCCATGGGCCTGACCGTACGGACCGTCGGTCATTTTGCATTCGTGTACCGAAATAAAATTCATTACTACCATTTAATGAGACTTATTGCAATATTATAAAAAATAACTTGGCAATATATAATAATGAAAATGACTAATTATTTTGAACAATAAAATAATATTTTATGGCCATCTAGATATAGCTAGTCTTAGATAGTAATAAACCCAGCCACGTTGCACATTGAAATAAATAATCCACTATAATTAAACTAGAGTTTCAATTTTATACGCCGATCAGAATGATAATCCAAGGAATCATTATTCTATACTCTAAATGCACTCTTGTGGGGTACAATTCAGGAGCGACTCCGGGTGGTGTAAACCACCCAGTTTCTTCTCGTTGTCTGGACCCAATTTGCATCCCTTGTGATATGAAATCGACAGCGTTACGGTGATAGCGAGCGCGTCACACTCAGCAAGCCAAGTTGTTACAGCTAGACACCTCGCGTGGCGCTACACCTATTCAATCCATCGCGATTGACCTTGATGAAAGTACACAGAGTCGCGTACACCCGGATATCACCACCGGTGATGTTGTTACAGACAGACTGGGCGGCGAGTGTTGTTTCAAGAACCACAATAACCGCTATAATTACTCAAATATCTCAGGATAAAACGGATACCGTATGCCGACATTACCCATGATAATCCTAATTTTATATTTAACCGTCCCTATAAACTATATTGTATTTAACTTTTCATTAATGAAAGCTCATTTCTCTTCGCTTTAATGAACGCCTGCCGCTTTATAACGAGAATTCTATCAAAAAGGCGCTTTATATTGTTAAATATTTGTCACTCCGTTAGAGAAATTATGAACCTGAAATATGTAGGCTAAACTGGCAAAAAAGCCCTACGCCAATACGGCTATGCAAAAAAGGTTTTAACGATTATTCGATTATAGATTTTTAAATATTAAAATATAAATATATTATATTAAAATATAATAAAAAATATGGTGCATATGAATTGAGAATATTAACACAAATTCGGTATTTTTCGATAGACAATAGGGAACTCACGTCGTGTTTGTCGATTGAGTTAAATATATCGAGACGATCGAGTTTGAACTGTCCTTTGTGGGGGCAGAGGAGTGTACCGGCCGTGAGAGGAGTGTTGGTCCAGAGGGTCGCTCGCATCTCGAAGATGTTGCGCGGATCCGGGTGGAAAAGGAGGACGACGGCGAGCTGAGGAGGCAGTAGTACGCAAGTTTCCATGATGTCACTGGTTGTGGGTGAAAAAGGTCACCGTAATGCCCGTAAATATGTCAGAGTTCAATATAATATATTTAGCTGATTGTTAGACGCGCATTAGAATTTGTTATATATTTATCAAGTGTTCGTTGGCAAAGATCATCAAATAATATGCTGACAATCACAACAACGTAATTTTATACACGATCAATAAGACTAAAAATCTGAACTGGCTAAATTCAAAATAAAATGTGTGTTGTTCGTATGGTACATGTCGAGAGATCGAAGTATATTTGACAGATTTGTGTGGACTGAAAGATGCAGGCGTTTATATAGGATACTTCACCCAATGTTACGCCATTGTTGCATAACATCGTTACCTGTAAGTACGCATACAGGGGCCGAACGTCTCCGTCCATTGGTCAGTCGGGCGGACACCATGCTGTTGGGGGCTGGCCATTCGCGTTGACCGTTTACTGACCACGTGCGATCTCCAACGCACGTCGTATTCAAGAGATTTTTGATGAGCCGGCTGTCTCGCGAAAGGCGGGGTTGTGACGTCATCACTATCTGCAGTTCTTTACCCGCGCTCATGTGAAATACGTCACTTCCCATTGTTCAGTTGTCAGACAAGGGCATGTGAAATTGATACACTCGGACGGATATCTGCGTATGTAAAAGTTTTCAATCTCTCGCTGTCCAATGGAACCAAATGGCATACAGACTTTTTCTGAGAGATATCTTTTTGTTATTTGCATGCGTATGTTGAGCAACTGAGTAGTATAATGACCTAATCCCATGTCCAGGGCCAAGTTATTTGTAAGCTACATTTAAAATAATGCAGGGAAATAGCGAAAAGATAGATATTTCAGTGTATTTGTCTAAAACTGTCAGCGAATCAAGTATGGATACATCGCATTAATTCAATGTGTATGTGATATATAATAGTGTATCGACTTTCCTTAATCCGGCAATAAATCAGCAATCCGCGTAAAGTGTTACGTATGATACACAATGGAAGATATTACATTCAACAAAACTGATATTTAAAAATTTTTATCCACCCCTAATAACTTCCTTTCTCACATCACATGCTCTGTATGAATGTACAGAGAAGTTTTTTGAAAATTCTACGGCATGTTGTTTCACAAGCAATAAAATAATCTGGTAACCCGCCATGTGTCACATGCCAACAAATACCGTGTATGTGTATTCAAAAACAGCAAAAACAGCATCGGAGACCGACATGTCTATCGACGTGTACATCTTCCTTAAACAAATCCAATGATATTTTCACTATATGACAACTCACTGATAAACATAAATCGACCTTGGGGACGATTCTATGTTACCCACCCCGTGTTGTGGCCTATACCCTTCCTGAGCGCCCCGTAGAAACTTCCCCACCCATATTTAGGGCAGACGGTCCCGGGGGTCGATTCTGAATAGTCTGCTCGTACGCGATTCAACGGTACCCCTATGACCAGGCACAATACTGGCTATCATAACTCTCTTGTTCTCGTGTCAGTAATCGTAGATGTTTCGATTTCATTGAGATCACATTATTATATTAAACTAATAACACGGCTACCCCGGGCGAGCGTGTCAGTGAATCATAGATATAAAATCACATTATGATCACAATACAAATCTCAATGGAAAATTTCCCGTTGTCAACCAGTGGCCAGGTATCGGAATTTGTAATGAAATGAACAAAGTGGGACACGTATGTATCTCCCGTATAGTATGGGTACACTTTGACACAATCGAACGGTTATAACAAACGTAAAAGTACAGCATGATCGCTGATATGGAGTAGCGTTGTGAATTCTATAGGATAATGTATGAAAAGAGAGCAAATATAGAAAGTAATGACCACGTTCCGACTACAGACTGTCCGACCATAGCCGTGCCAGAGCTGTATTGTCAACAGATCCACGTCCTTCTTGAGAAATCGCGAATCTTCTAAAGACATCTGCTGCTCGCTTTCTCCTTCTCCATCCAACTTCCCTCCAACTTTTCCCCGCGAAAATTGGGGGACCAATAAATTTTATTCTCTGAAGAGCGAGAATACAGTCTCGCCTGACTACAACAGTGTGACAGCTAATCAAAATGGGGATTATCTTCACTTTTTGTCATGGATCAATATATACATTTATACATTTTTTGTTATTCTTTTTAATGCACATTTATAATCATATATGTCAATCTGAAACAATGCATCGTTTGGCAACGAGGCCGACAAAATGATTAAATAACCTATTTCTAGTTGCAAATCATTATAACGAATTATATATTCTAAAATAGTACCTCATAATTATTTATGATAGTTAAAAATTACCGCACAATAATTTACTGTCTGTTGTATACGTAGTTGGACAATATTTTAATTCAATGTTAAAGCGCCTATAATCACCTTCTCCCCTCTGTGTGTGAAATTGTTACGTAACCAAAAATTCCTAACGACCCACAACTCGACTTAATCACTATTTATCCATGTTCGTGCTTTTATTGGTTCTGTCTCTAATTAGCTCTAAACGAGCTAAGCAAAAATAATTACGAATGATGTCGATGTTTTAATTTGTTCCCATGATGGACGCGGCTAGCTTTTGATGTGAAATAGAGTTCGTCTGCATCGAGGAATGTGAGAATAAAAACAAATAAATCGCGGGTAAGACCGATACATGTCGCAATATTGGGTTTGATTGGATAACAGCAGGGTACTCTACATGCGGTTAAAGGTTACGGAATATGACGTCACGTGCGTTGCTAATAGTGACGATATGCATGCTAGGATGATGGCACGTCGCGTGTTTCCTGTCAGCGAAAAGAAAAGACGGCCGGCGGCGTTTTGTGTATTATTGTCTTGAGGCGGCGAAAACAATGTTTGTTTCCTTCGACCGTCAGTCGCTAAAATATTGCTCTGCACACCAACGCGATTTAAATGAACTCATTCAAACTGACAATTTCACACATTCGCTCACCACGGGTGGTGTTTTTCAAGTTTGAGCGAACCTTTTTACAATAATTTGAAAGTAATCAACGTACTTACGATTTTAACTTTGACGTTTATAACGGAAAATTAAAAATTTTCGTCGCTACACTAATAACCACACCATGCATTTTCTATATTGTGATCTTTTAATGTGATTACCGAAAAAAATGTAACAAGTGATACGAACTTAAGTACCCCATTCCGAAACTTTTGTACAAAAAAGACATGTAGAGACTGAAATCTGTCTACCCCGTCTCGTTTTTTACCATCTTTTACACCATATATTAATCAACAATAGAAGTATATCGCACCCTAACAGGGACCCCGCGGGAGACATCACCAATTTTAGCCCGTCTCACCGTCGGTTCTTCAGATGTAATGTTATCGCCCACAGTTACTGCGATAATTTGGCTATCGCGTTTTGACTGGATTTTGAAGACCTGTTATGTTTGAATTTACCTCGATGAATAATATTTATTATGGCAAGGGCCTTGAAATCATTCGCCGAGTCTGTATTACAGAATCGTACAATACAGCTCGAAAATGTCAGTTCATGCAAAATCACTTATAACAACATAAAAATGGCTCGAAAGTAATTTATCTGGCAAAAATATAATCGAAATTATTTTATCAGATGTCGGATAAAGGTGCGTACTTGTGCTAATACACCGGTTTATGGTCTTGATCATTTCCCTTGTATGTGAGGGCCGGTGTGTCGAATGTGCATTTTGAAATTCTTGTGATGGGCGGAATGACAAACACGAGAGCACATAATCGCCCAAAGACTATTAGCGAATTGTGTTGGTTACGCACAAGTGGACCTGAATGTTTTGATGTCAATAATTCGAATTTAATGATCCATACAACGGTATTAGGTGGTCACCTTACTGTCGATACGCGATATTACGAGACGAATTAATCGCGGTTATAAAGGAATATTACAGAGATAAAAGACACGTTAATGTGGTGGAAGGAAGGGCCTGGCATTCCTCAGTGTCGTGACACGGTTCGTGACGAGGCATGTTCACAGCTTCACACGTTCGTAACCAGTACTTTTCGAGTTATAATTAGCCAACCCGGGTTGTATTATCGAGTGGCGAGAAGCTCGCAGGATGCGTAGGGTAGCATCCGTTGTTGAGACCGGATTTGGGATTGACATTTTTGAATTTTACAACACCCCGTATTTGTAAGTCTTATACATGACGAAGTGTGTGTGTGGGGGCGGAGTTCGTTTTCTCGTTTTCTCACCGGAACTAGCACGGAATATTGTTGTGAATCTGTTATACAAATTGCATAGCGATCCCGGAAATAAGAGGTGAAGATGCTAGAGGTTTTTGTATTATCGACTACGAACATGTTGTAATAAAATGATACCTGGTGAATGAATTCCAATTGACAATAGCCAACTCAATAATAATTCACCAACATGTGTTGCTGTTGCATTAGTTCGGAACAGCGAAAGTGCTAATTCAAACCGCACATTTGACGATTCTATGGCACCATACCATACAATCATTTGTTTCAATACACTTCGCGTGTGACATATCACGGAGATGTCGTCCCGTTATTTGTCACCTAGGCTTCACCCAGCAAGTTCCTCGATGACATCGCCTGTGAAATATGCCACGGCGATTTAGTGTACCGAATATCCGACCGCAACGTACAGCGGGTGCGACCCGTTACTTTATCACATAACTTGGTTATCACCCAAGGAATTACCCCCACCTGCCACCACCTTCACCCACAAGATGGGCGGGCAAGGCTATCGGATTGTGACGTCACGAAAGTCCGCGCGTATGAAACCCTCAATTAAAAGATCTGCGATATGAGGTGTGGTTAGCTAGGAAACATTCCTAAATTCTCATACAATGTTAACTATATACGGCTGCTGAGAGCATAGACAAATTCATAGAAATTAGTGAATCATTACGAAATACTGCGACATGAAACGATACATTTTTACTCTCCATGTCACATAATGTGACCCTAATTTCATAAACCTCAAATGCATAAAGCAATTTTTGATCGTATCATATATTTCTATCATCTTGCTAAGACTTAGGTATTTGCGACGCGAAAAGTTGTGGGGAGAAAAATTGATTTTTTTGTTTGATGTAATTGATAAGCGCATTGCATAATTACGATAACAATTCAGATCGCAAAATCTATGACTTTCACTAGACAAGTATTATTACATCTGTGACTTGTGCCTGTGTAAGTTAGTCACAACGAAGGCCTCTCTAAGGCTGGAAGCGACTCCCAGCAGAACGAGGGTCGTTACACAGGCTACTGGGGCATTATTTGGGTGTTAGTCGCAGACAGACCTGCGGGCGACCGTGGGTAGGAGCCATGATCGTGAATATTACCAGAAGACTACACCTGGCGCACAGACGTGAGGTTCAGAAGAGATATTGTATTTGATTGTTCCTAGATCGTCGACCCGAGAAAAACTAGGGAATTGTCTTATTCGGCCGAATGAAAGCGTTAGACAGTATTCAATCGGGCCGTTAAAATTCATAATAAAAAGCATTTTGCATTGAATTTACCTGTAACCTGGATTATTCTTAATTACTATTAACTTAATTATATCCGTCTCAAAGTTATTCTATGGTTGTCTGTCAAAGATGACCATGCACGCACGGGCTGGGCGCACACGCACGCACGCGAAGTACTATACTAGTACAGCACATTGAATGCGGTAGGTAATACAGTGATTTACTTTATCCAAGATACACGGATACTTATACAAAAATCTGCATCGAAACCTCACTTATCCACAGCGTAGTATTGCGTATGAACAGCGAGTATTGGACTCCTTTGCCCAACTTTCTAAAATATAGGCGTAAACACCACATTAACGAACGTCATTCATGGGGAACCATGAACATAACACCGCTTCGACATTCTGGATGTTAGCCCTGTAGGGTATTACACATACTACACACTACATCATGTCTATATGTACATTCCTCTAGACCTGCCACGCTGAACCATTGACCCACCGGCCACATTAAGAGGAATTGCGACAGATATTCGTCCATAGACCATACACAGTACTTCGCAATACGTCGTCTACAGACATATTTAATGTTTTTATCCTAGCCTTATAATCAGTAATTATCAAAAGGCAGAAAATAGCTCGACTTGGACCGCAATCTAATTCTAGCATGTACCGACCGCATTGAAATGAATTACTGAGGATGCGGAACACACTTTTTAAGGAAGCTGTGTGCTAGGGCTTGGTCTAGACATTTGTTTGAAAGCGGGTGATCTATAAAACCAGTTGGTCAGTTTAATCGTGTTGCCCTTGATGTCGTATTTATGATAGTTTCAGCACCGCAGCATCATTCATCCGCTGAAACACCATAAACGGTTCTATTCCTATGATCCTGAGAGTTCTGATGCGTCTAATTGTAGACGTTCAAAGAAACCGTATTTGGATGGACCTTACTCAAAATTATTACGAAAACAAAGAAGGTGTTGTACCAGGTAGAAATTGTATAGGTTTACGAGGTAACATAAACCGATCACACCTTGGCGGGATGATCCTCGTGCTGGCTGATCACCTGGACAGCATGCGGAGTTTGCGTCACGGCGATGTATCAATCGACCATTAAGACATTTAGCCGGCTGTCTCCAACGTGTGTATGGTCGTTAAGACAAGAATTGGACTCTGACCTCCAGGAGTGCAAACATCGGCGAAAGATGACTGACGATAGGTTAACTGCTGTTTACCAGATTCGTTTAGTTTACAACATCTTTGGATGTTTCCTACGATACATCTGCACGTACGTTTCGTTTAAATGAATAAAATAATACAAGCAAAATACACCGTATGGCAAATTTTGCTATTGTGTATGGATTTTACTGACAGAATCGAGAGAACGATACAGATAAGAAAATCGACAAGGGAACCAGTCCGACGGGAACAATGGAAATTGGGACATTGGGAGCGGCGAGTAGATGCGAGATATAGAGAAAAGATATTGAGAGAGAAAAATAATTGGAGACCGAAAAATAACACACCCTGTACAACACCGAATTCGTGTACATTAGTGTGAATGCCGATTATGTACGAGTAGAGATCGCATAGGGACGTTGGCAATGAAAAACCACTACTAACATCTTCCATTAAACTGTCTATTTGAGTTTCGCAGGGGCCCCAATTTCACAACTCTGATCGTTACGTACAACACAAAGATTTCACTAATCCATTTCACAGTGGGTTTGGTCGATATTTGTTGCTTTCCAACTTTTCTTTTAATATAAGAGATGAACCCCCGAGATTAAGGCATGCCGACAACCACACCCCTACAATTGTGACCTGTCTTCTTATCAGTACAAACGACTTATCGACATTGAACAAAAGATAGCGGGAAATGAAAGTAGTGAACGAATGTTGACAGGAGAAACGCGTTAATTAGTCAACTCAAAACGCCTCCTTTAATAAGTTTCAGCGGCGTTGATGCAAGAACCGTGTTAGGGGCGTTGCCGAACACTAGGTTAATACGCTTTTTTCGAGAAATGTTTGTTGTCTTATTCGGGGACACATCACGGGAGTTTGGAATGTTTTTACATATACACTATTAGTAGATAGATGTCGTCACTATGCTGTGAAAATTTAATTAGACGATATCCACAGCGATCCTGACAATCTCCGAGGCGAATGTTGTTACAATGCGCGTCTGCTATTGTTTGCCAGATATAGCACGATATCGTTAAAATTACTCAAAGATGCCTCGAGCTTAAAAGTTCTCATCGCTTGTCTTCCTCGCTTCCCCGATGTGTTATTGTATTCCTTAGTTTCTCTTTTCCAACTAATCATTTATTGCGAATTTTTAAATTTGTTTTTCATCTTTAAAAACCTGACACCGATCGTATTTTTATAAAAAAATGTCACGTAAAACAACTTTATTAGGATCGTCTAACGAAAATCGTCTACCAAAATTCATCATCTGCACTTTTTCTCGTAGAAAATTCGCGTTTAATGAAATAAACAAAAAATTGCAAATCGTTGTTAATTTTTGATAACAACAATAAATATTGATCGGTAAAAGATATCACACCTGTATGTATAGCCAATGCTGTGGGTGGCGTTCCCTAAAACTATGTAAATCCCATCTACTGTAAAGTATGGAAGAGTAATTGCGATATATACCGCCTCTTGGAGATTTTTTTTTGCGCAGATACCAATTGGAAGTCTAAGAATTACACATTCTTCGGGAACCTGGGAGGTTGAATTGGGTTTGATAGGTGTATTATTGGCAGAAATGTTTTGTACTGACTCTAAGCATGAAACTTAGCCACCTAAAGACGTTACCAAACATAATTTTATCATGCGTTCAGACAACCAGACTGTACACACGCATCTCAACATGTATGAGAACACAGTAAAAGATGATGTATAAGTGTTACATAACGATATTGAAATTAGTCGATGTGATGAGATTAACGAGCAGTGTTTCTCTGTGGCATGAGATCGACTTGAAGAGAGATATCTGAAGGTTTAAGTCAAAAGGCAGCCGGTAGAGAATGGATTACGTATAAGTAGGACATTAGCGACTCGGGATGTTTTGTGGCGAGGAGACAGCGAGAAATTATCCAGGGATGTTGTTGATTAGGGTAAGAAAAGATTACGGGTCACGCAACACCACGCAAGGTTGCGCGCACATGACCTAACAACCGAGTATCGATGCGATATTTTACCTGGCCTCCGCATGAATATATCATAGGTTGTACAATGCGACAACGGGCGTACAAAACGACGAGATGGACACTCTCTAAAGATTTGGCTAGAGGCGGTGGGCTATGGAGTGGTGTATGCCATAGTGAATTCGTCATTGTGACGTCATCAGTATTGTCGCAGTAGCTGGGTAGCGTGTTTTGTGCGTGATGGCGTCATAGGTTTTGTCATAGGTAAAGGCGTTACGTCTAGTTGCAGCTGATGATCATTGTACGATCCGAAAGCGGCCATTTTATGATGTGCCTCACACCGCGCCTTACGCTCGCCACCTATAGAAAGAACGAGAATGATAACCGGGTAGACAGCCAGAGCCTTCGGACCTTCAAGTGTAATCTTACGTGTTTTATTACGGCGTGGAGATGTTACTTACACGATTTAATGATATGTACCGAGGGAAGTTACGTTTAGTTGCAGCGAAGTCTGGACTGATAGGTTTTGTACAATAGATGCATTGGGAAGTTCGCTTGTTGAACTCCACAATATCGCCATGTGATTAGCGATGGTATACTTCATTGATTTGTAACCTGAGCGGACGCGGGCACGACAATTAGTTAAAACGTTTGTTCAACGAGAAATATTGTACTTTTCGGGCAGTATGTTAAATGTCTTATTACTCTTGCTCGTCCAGGGTGTTGTGTACAGAGGGCAGACTAAGGTCGCGTAAAATATCTCTCCCTCACCAGTTCCGACTCACGTCTTGTCAGCACATGTCACGTCAATATCCACACAATTTTTCATCGGCAGCCGCGCAGGATCCCGTTACCTCGGTCTCCACTTCAATAATGTTTATAAAAATCTTCCGTGATTCATTTTCCTATATACCTAGATCTATTCACCTTAGTTGTGGTACACATGCTCTCGTTGATTCTCTGTGTAAAACATTGCCTTTTTAACATCTGTATTTTTGGTTCAATTACGGTATCCTCCATAAGCATTTCAGCGCCAGAGCATTTGAATATATGTTTTTGGTGTATCATCTATTTCATAATCAATTTCACATTATGTATTGTGTTTTATTCACTGAAAACGCTATAATCGTCACGTTACAGGATTGGACGCCTGTTTGTAATTCGGATTGCCAAATTAAATACTCAGAATCGACTAAACGTTCTAATCGTGTAACAAACAAGTGGGCGCACACGTAAGCCTAATTCCCCTCCACGAGTCACTCGTCGACGGACGATAGCTCTTCGTCGATTAAAGCGAAAGGCTTGTCTTTTACTTAACTGGGTTGAGACCCTCCAGCACAAAGACTGCTTTAGCATTATGGTACTTAGTAAGATAGAATATAATTGTCCCATCGACATAATACCATTAAGTTATTTTTCTTTCGTGCCCTTTGTTAGGTGATTCCGTCTTTCGTGGCGTTACCGCAACTTTCGCAACCTTGCTGTCGTGACAAATGGCTTTTTCTGACACTGTACAGAAAGCCTCTCAATAACCTTGTTGCCGATATAAAGAGGTTGCAGAACATTGCACGTATATTGCGTCAAGTTTTGTCACCATTTCTCAAAAATTGCGCTCCATTTCGTATTCTATATCGGCGTCAAGTTCTGAAACAGTTCGTTTTTTTTGTACTATACTATACATCAAATATCGCGACGTTTTAAATCTTGTGGTTTCTGCATCTCTTTCTACAACCGTTGATAGTATGCGTGTGTGGTACTATACGTGTCTACTGCTGAATGCGTGTCAACGGTCATCATATCGAAATCGACGTATGCATGTCTGCTACTGCAGTAACTAGGTCTTTATACGACATTTTTTTCGGTTAAGTGTAAAAAACCAGGAGCGAGGATGGGAGGTTCAAAGTGTGAGTAACAATTGAAAGAATAAATGCTCTATTGAATTTCCTCACACGTGATTTTTCTGTCGTCCCGGCAACACACCAAGAATTATACATGTGTAAACAAGGCAATAACTCAAGATACAATTAGTAATTTCACCCTTTGTTAATTGAGATCACCAGCTTCTTCCATTGTGGTGTAAGCAGAGACTGGTAGTCACCATGACGGGCGATCTGAAGGATGAAAGATATGCGTAATTCTCAAGTAACTGGATAAATAATTCGTATCAAATTCTTAATGCTACAGGAGTTATTTTTCTGAGAATCGGACAGGTAACATCCGAGAGAAAATTAATGTTATATCGGGTTACCTCAGGACATCGGCTTCACCTCGTTGCGAGGACCAAACAAAATGACGTCATTGACTTGACCTTTCTTCGAGTCACGAACGCCCTGTTTGAACATACTTATATGCATGAAGTTGTAAACTACCAGATATTGGAACAAGTTTACCGTGAATGGAGCGCACCCAAACAACCCGACACAAAACACACGCAATGTTTGTGTCTTTGTTTGATCCGGACTCGTGCAACAAGGGCCTGATGCCTCAGCTTTCCCTGCTTACTAACGACAACAAAAATAACCAATCCCCTTTCATATTTAGAAAGTCGCCTGGTTTGAAGTTTTAGGGACATAGTATGTACAGTAACGCCCGTGTTAAACGTTAATACATTATCTCTTTTGTGAACACAATTTGAACTCTGACCTCCGACTCTAGTTTTGTTGTCGGATATCCCCTTAAAGCAAAGCTCTATATTCTGACGAACTGTATTATTACCAATATTTAGCATAGACGATATACCAAACAAATAGTGACAGTATATTTGAGACGTATTTGTCGCAATAAAAATTCCGTTCAACGTTTTAAACATTGTAGGAACCGTGTTGCCGCGATACTACGATATTGCAAGATGACGATGAGTTTTTCTGTAGGAACGCGTTTTTTGCTGGAGATGGGACATTGTATGATATTATCGCAGTGATCGCCCTGCGATGTGGAGAGGTGTGTGATGCACAATTTCACAAGGTGAAACAGGCAAACACAATATAACTACGAGAAACCGGCGGTTGCTGTGCGCGCCCGGACGCGGGCTTGCAGATAATACGCGATGTATTTAAGATATATGTCACATTTGGAGGAAACTTGAAGAGTCCTACACAATCGTATGAGATCTAAAAGTACACTCCTTTATACTCTATTATATTGTATGTAGTGAAATCTGGCGTGTTATGATAGGCGGACACCAGGTTAAATAAGTAAGACTGGATATATGAACATCACAAATAGACTACAACTTCACAAAATGTTCCATTCAATATGGTTGATTTTTTAAATAGGGTTTTAATTATTCCTACAGTAATGTATACATATGGTGTTTGTCGGACTATATGGGGTAGCGCTTGCAGTGGGGTGATGCAAAGACTTCTTGACTCCGACCCACATCTGTATGTATAAGCGTAGACCACTTTTGCTTTTTTTCTCTATGATTAGATTTAGAACTTTACACCATCGTCAATAACATTCTTGCGAGATAGTGATTGTGATGCAGGAATAAATGCTGCTTAATACAAGCGGAAAATCCCAGAGTTTGATGGACCGGACCGCATGGCGTCTCAATGATCGGTCTCACTCGCTACCAACAGAGCTCGCGGGTTCCGTCCCTACCGGGTGAGAAACCTTTTTAGTGTATTTCAACTGCGAGAATCAACAACTTTCACACGCATATTCTAACCGAGAACTGCTCGCGTACCTTCATTATCAATACTGATTACATAAGAAATACTATACCGTTACACGAGGCGCATTTACCGATGCCTGTCTCGAGCAATAACGATATACTACTGTCATACAATGTTCATTAAAAGCCATGTTTCATTCGGTTGGGCAGTTATGTAAGGCTTTACAGGTTTATGGTGCCTACATTGTTACAACATTCATTGGCCCTTTGTTATACGTGCAGTTGTGACGATTAATGGGTTAATTATTGGTTACCTGCCCAGCGGTGTACGGTTAATTAATGGTGCGCGCGGAAGTCTACAGAAGTAGGTATGGTATGTACTCCGCCTATGTCGACTATTTAATGGGCTTAATGTCGATAACATGGCGCTTGTACGGGAAACGTCGTTATGACGTAATATACTTCAAACAATACTCGCCATTTTGTGCGCACTGTTATACGTCACACAGATTGGTACGGACACGCACTACGTAAGCGTAAATAGAGAACCAACTACGACTATGACATGTAGACGGATACCGGCCTGTATATTATCGTCATTCTGAGGGCATGGGAAATTGGGAACTACTAATGACGGTTGTATGTAAGAGTTTATCTAATTATGTCGCTATAATAACATATATTACCGTATATTCTATGATACCTGATTTATACATGAATTGCTGACGTCATACGCATTGAAGGGAACATTTATGTTTTTACGCGACCCGCCTATGGCCGAGACGCCCCAGTCTGGTATAGAGACAATAATTATAAATGGATCGCCTGTGTATTTAGGATTTTCGTTCTAGTCGACTCGGATTAGTAAGCCTACCGATTGAACGCCTTATTGCTTCAGCACACGTGGGGTGAATTATGTTAGTTAGACGTGATCGTGAAATGTAATCGGGCGTAGCTATCGTATCTACCTCATTTTGCAAGTGAGGACGTGAGATAGATTAACGCCCCTAATAAATTCGGATAAGGGGAAATAAATCCGTGGCGTTTGTCTCTTAGTTGCACCCTTGAGGCAGCCTTAATGACGCTCGCACCCAGAATCATATCTGACGTCACGCTCTCCCAGATAAAGGTAACGTCGGGCAGTTACTGAGCGTTGTAACAGCGATATATGAAATCCATATTCGTGTTTGTCTTGTTTCAATTGTTAGGTTGTTATTTTGCGTTAGTAGGTCAATATTATTTATTTCATTCATTTTTAATCTATTAATATTGTTCACACGTATGATATCCAATTATTTGCGATACTGATGACCATACTATGGGGTTGTAACGTAAAATATTGTTTTAATAAATTTATGCCCCCACAAATTATTATATTAAGTAATGTGTGAATATTTACAGTAATTAATCAAAGAGAGATTAACAGAAAGAAACGAATATATTCTAATTTATTAATATCTGTTAACAAATAGAAATGCATACATGAGGTGTAATTTGTAAATGGATAGTAATCGGTATTTATAGAGATTAAATTTTGTTAAAAGTTATTGATAAAATATTGACATTGAGATATCGTCTATTCATTAGATAGAAGTGAATGAGAAGGTAGGTAAGTAAGTAATTAAGTAGGTAAGTGAATAAGTAGATACATTAGTGAGTGAGTGACCATGTCGGCATCGTCCTTTACTACGTCGGCTATGACTAGAGTATATTTACTATATTCGGTAAAAGTAAAAGTAAAATTTATACACCTGATAAAAAATATGTGTTTGTAGTTGATTTTCGAAAACGTTTTAAGATTCGGATGAACGGAATGCCACTGGTAGTAAGTTCCACACTTTACGGTCTATAGTACTGAAACAGGGCCTGTTTGAGATAGGCAGCCGACAGCCGTCCATCTCAGGCATGGCGGCACGGTGGTAGTCAAAACTAATATACTAGTGTAATGTAATGTTGAGCGTATGTATTAGGCCTAAGTAAAATCACTGAGGGGCAAGCTCTACCCAGGGAATTAAAAGCTAGGGGGTGAAACGCTTCAGCTCGGAGTAGTTCCTAATATTTGCTCGACTTACGCTTTACAATAGGTACTGATATGCGTGATTAGATTTCTAGAGTTTTAGAACATTACTACTGTAAAGTGAAATAACAATTATAGACAGCATGGTGATGTCGCTCTGTCGAACTTGCTCAAATATCTTTGGGACGCTAGAGTACATGCTCCATGCTTGTCGACCCTCCGACTTGAATGTACTATATTACGAGACAAATCCATGTTTGTCGACCTTTCGTACTCAAAGGTACTATATTACGAGATAAATTCATGTTTGTTGACCTTTCGTACTTAAATGTACTATTTTACGAGACAAGCCCATGTTGTCGACCTTTCGAATTAAATGTACTATATTACGAGACAAATCCATGTTTGTCGACCTTTCGTAATCAAATGTACTATATTACGAGACAAGCCCATGTTGTCGACCTTTCGAATTAAATGTACTATATTACGAGACAAATCCATGTTTATCGACTATCGTACTTAAATGTACTATATTACGGGACAAGCCCATGTTGTCGACCTTGCGAATTAAATGTACTGATATATTACGGGACAAATCCACGCTGGCCCGCTTGGCCGAGTTTAAAGCACTCTATTACTACACATCGATTAGTACTGTAGCGAATGTAGAACTCTCGAACTGCAATATCCTGTCCGAATGTTGTAATATTATGCAGTATATAGTGACTCGTGTGAGCGACGATGTAATCGACGGTATAGATCTTATATCGGTGACCATACCAGGTAAGAACTGGTGATTTATCACTATTTATCGTTGTGTTCCCAGGTTATAACTTTATGTACTATGTTACAGAACACTGTATCAGTCCGTCTTACCCCGTGGGCTGAACCACCCGTGCCGATCAGTTTTACCCTTTGGGTTGATTCACCCGTACCGATCAATCTTACCCGCGGGCTTACTCACCCGTACCGACCAGTCTGAATCCGGGCTGAATCACCCGTGCCGATCAGTTTTACCCTTTGGGTTGATTCACCCATACCGATAAGTCTTACCCCGTGGGCTGATCCACCAGTGCCTATTAGTCATATTCTATGGGCTGATCCACCTTTACTGATCAGTCTTTCTCCGTGGGTTGATCTACCCGCACCCATAAGTCTTACTCTTTGGGCTGATTCACCCATACCGATCAGTCTTTCTCTGTGGGCTGATCAACCCGAACCGATAAGTCTTACGCTTTGGGCTGATACACCCGTGCCAATCAGCCGCCTTACCCTTTAGGCTGGTCGCCCGTGCCAATCAGCCTTACCCTTTAGGCTGGTCACCCGTGCCAATCAGTCTTTCTCCGTGGGCTGATCAACCCGAACCGATAAGTCTCACTTTTTGGGCTGATTCACCCGTGCCAATCAGCCTTTCCCCGTGGGACATGGAGCTTGGGCGAAAATCTTTAGGAACACTCTAATGCAATTTTTATTAATCTGAATAGTATTTCTTGTGTCTGTTGGTTGCTTTGTCGACTGGATGGTGACGTCATAAAAATAGTGAGCATATCAGACACAATACAGTTTACTTGAAAATTAGAAGTTTTCTTTATTTGCTATTCGTAAGTTATGTTTAGCGAACGCATTGCCACTACGCGTACAAAACTAATGCACGTGAAACACAAAAATGTCGTAGTATATTTATATAATTTTACTGCTGTTGATAAATATGGGGTCGTTATTTTAGTTATCTACCAACTTGGTATCCAAAGATAGTTAAACAAAATTTAATTGTTTTAGTATTTTTGATATACTCTAAACAGATGAATCTAGATAGACGACTAAAGGGAGATAAATGCGGTAATAAGTAACTGGCGCGGATTATTCTTGCAAACCTGCGGCAACCACGTCTTATAGGAATGAAACTCCGCTGTAACTATGGCAACAGTTAAAGTATCTGTGGGTAATACATTCAATGTTCAAATTGGTACTTTTGTAATTTGAATAATTCTTTGCATGAAATGTGTGATGTATTTGTGATGTGATATTTATTATTATAAATTGACTTACAATTGCAGGGGACGTAATATAGTCATTACTAAAACGTTATATCACTCAAAAATTCGAGGTTGTTTCCCTTACAATATCCCGTCGCGAGAAGCCATTTAGGTACATATTTAGTATATAGTAATATTATGTATGTTAAAATATAAATATAAGCATATGATTATATGATACTAGGATAATGTTTTTATCATAACACACGCTTAGTTAAGACGTTTATTAGTTAACGTAACTAAAATTAATTTAACTGCGATCTCTCGCGCGAGATATGTCAATGTTCACATCGCCAAACTCGGACAGCTTGTCTACAATGGCCGTCTGCTCGTCATCATCAAACTCGAGGTTAGTGGGAATGTCCTCCGAAAAGTTAGTTGGGATGTCGATATATTCATCGAGCTCTTTCTTCAACCGAGCGTTGTTGTTGAACACCTCCTCGACCTTCAGTTCTTCCTGCGCCGATTGAAGAGCTAACCTCGAATACTTCAGCTTCTGACGTCGCTTCTTCACAATATCCAAATAACCGGCCAGTTCGTCCTGCTTTTTGGTCAGCTCACGTTGTATTATCTCTACTAGTTCTTCTTGCCGATCGTCAGCGGCCGTTCTGAAATGTGAAAATGTTTCTTTCAGTTTCGCACTGACCTCAGTACAGTTTGTCTGCACTGACGATACCGTCGTTTCGATTTGTGATTTCTGATCAACCAACTCCCTGTAATGATCGTCGAGGCTGTCCAAAGTCGTCTCTAGCATAGGGACATATTTCTTCAGAGCCTCCTCGATGTTTCTCACGACATGGCCCTCTGCCTGGCTGTGCTCGAGTACGGTGCAATCGCAACAGACTGGTAATATGCATGTCTCGCAAAAGAAATTCAGAGGTTGCGTCTGGTGCTTAGAGCAGTAAGTCACAACACAAGCTTCTGATTGGACAACGACTTCTAATAGCGCCACGACTGTTCGGTCATTTGGCAATTTTTCCAGTTCTTCGCAAGTTACGATAATTGCATCACGGCACGACGGACACGCCAAGCGGATAGCCGTGGGCATGTGGGCGCGATAGGCGACCGTCATGTTCTTTCGGTGTTCCGTCTCGATGCGGTGTATCTCAATTAGACAGCCGAGACAGAACGTATGATGGCAGGGTAGGAGTTTTGGGAGCTTATCGCTCGTGTTGTACGTCTCACCGCACACGTGGCAGTTGAGAAACAGTTCTTGAAGCTTTTGTTCGTCGAGGATAAGCTTTCGTCTCCCGGTCGGCGTCCGCGGTTGGATCGTGCCGACCTGAAGCAGTTCTTTCACATTTCCGCTCTCTGTAACATAACAAAGAATCGATTATAGTTCGTCAGGATTGATATAATGTATGAAAAATAATAACAGTTACAGTTACACAATGTGTCTAGTTACTAATTATCGCATTGATATACCCATTGTCCACAGAACTGAGTGTTTAACATACCCTGAGAACATGCAGCCATCTTGGAATTAAATTCTGCTACTAAATACCTTTACAGGTAAATTATTCACTAAGACTGTCCAAAAGCAAAGCTGTAACATGCGTGGATTTCCGTGGACGTCTTATGTAAAGTAATTAGAAGATCCGTCACGATTCTTCAGATACGTCATGAAATTCAGGTACGTCACAATTATTCAGAAACGCCATCATTTTCAGATACGTCATGATTTCAGATTAGTTTCGTTTAAAGCTTATCCATGGACAGGCTTTATACTGCAATATTGTGATGAAGTTTCATGTCGGCAGTGTGTATGCACACAACGTATCCTTTAGTACTGCCCGTTGATAGACGTGTCGTCATCGGTTCATGCCAATCAATGGACAAATTATGTACACCTTACATTGATTACGCAAAACACGATCTTTTACCATGAAAAGATCAACTAGATTTTTGTACAATCACTAGTTTTTACGTGTCATTGCCATCATTATTGACCAAGGTCGCAACTGTTAATTAGCTTTTTACTACACCCAATTTCCTATCATCGTTCATCACACAATAGGGATACATTATCTCATAACCGGTTTACGATGAACAGCCAAACAAGCGATTGTATATTAGATAGAACCTACCTACGCGTATATACGCCATATGTCTTAGGATCAACATACGGGGAAAACGGACCGACGCTTTACAACCCAACAATCAGACAATTGATGTTTTTTACTATACGTTTCTTAAGACCAAAACAGATCGAAACCAACACTATACGCATCTTCATCAAGTTATTAGTCTGTTATGGAGATGACTAAAATATACTGCATGTTTGATATTCTGCTTACATAATACAGTAGATGATTGCAGACTCGAGGTGAGTGTGGTAGCGTATTATTAGAACAACATTATCATAATAGTTCGTAGCAACGGAAATAACAAATTCACCTCGTGCATGTTACATAGCTGTTATTTTGGTGAAACCAATCGTCGCATTCAGAGGAAGTCGTCGACCTGATTCGTCGCGGGCTGAATATCACAAATGATCTAAGCACATGTCTGTAAATAGGTTAGTCTATCTATAAAGCCAATCTGTTCGGTTAATGCGTAATAGTAGAATTGGAGAAAGGGCATAATAGTAGCCGGTTGTTGATGCAAATAATACTCACCGAGAAGCGAATCGACCGCATTCTGACCAACGTCTAACGAACGCCTTGTGGTGATCACTTCTTTCTTTCGATTCTCTACAACGGATCGGTACTGCTCGAGTCTATCGGTAGAAGTGTGTTCTTCAGCGGCTCGGTACGACTCCACAGCCCGTGTATCGTGCTGCTCGCCCCGCGCTTGCACCGTGATCCTCTCTGACGATTGTTCAGCCGCTCGAACGCTCCGATACTGCTCGACTCTTCCCTTGAACTGATGTTCTCCTAATCTACACTGTTCCTCTACTCGTGCTAGTGAATTTTCTGAAAAACCCCGCTCGGACATTCCACTGTCAACGGAATAAGATTGTTCGAGCATCTGTTTTTGATGGTATCTACTCTGAAAATTCTCGGACTGTTGCGTGCACGAAATGTCGCTGGCCGATCTCTGCAGTCGGTTCATGACGCGACTCGCGCGCGACTCGACGTTGCTGCCGTCGCGCGTGTCAACTCGTGACGTACCACCGGCATCTGCGAGGTACCTTGCCGCGTTTGCTTCATAAAGATCGCCGAGTGAGCCCGTCTGATTCTGGCGTTGTGGACGGTCATATGGTTGCCGAAAAGATCGATAAGGGTTTAGCTCGCGACCGATTGACTGGAACATCGTTCGTTGCGATTCTTGTAACATTTCACGAAATCTACTCGTATAGCTTAAACGTGGAGTGTAGCTTGAGGTTTCATCCGTATTGGGCGAATCTGGGTTGTACAACTGCATGGAGAGATTGCTGCTAGATCCAAGTTCTTCTGTAGATGGCCATCTGTTCCCTGTGTGTTGAGATCGATTCACACGGTGGTGATCGCTATCCGGTTGTTGAGTTCTGTTTGATACCAAAGTCGTAGTGTTTTCAGGCACTTCGCTCAGAAACTGATACCGGTCGTGTATACGCGATCTGGGAGGAACTCTGGGAGGCACTTCTGGCGGGATGTTATCTCTCGCGTATGACCCCCGCTGTCGGTCTGGTATGTCGACGCTGAGGTCGCTAGAAGAACCTCTCAGGTTCTCTAAATCGTCACGCAATACACTCGAAAGTGAGAAACCGATATCCGAAGATATCATTTTTTGTGTCGAATTTCTCGATCGATCGCGTAAACTTTGCGTGCGTCGCAATGTACTCGGAGCTCTACCGTCAAGTTCTTCGGAATTTTTCTCACGTTCTGTTTTCAGTACATCGTTCGGTGTATATTTTCGTTGTAAAATATCTAACAAACCTCGGTTATTTATGTCTCGTCTGTCGCGAAAACTCTGAGTGCGTCGAAAATTCGACTCAGAAATATCCCTGTTGTGTGTTGTCACTTGCGAGCCGATAATGGCGCCGCCCTCTGCGCGGGTAAAACGATTAGGTATGCCGTTTATACCGGTCTCTACAGTATTAATTTTAGCAACGGCCGACTTATTGTGTCTATTTGACGCGCTTTCGTCAGAACGGGTTTCGCTTATATTACCCGAGGCAGAGATCATACCCAAAACTCGTTGTGTATTTGCATTGCTATTATTAACAGCCATTATGTGTATTCGTGCATGCGCGTTTCGTGCCCGAGCGGTGTACACTCTGTATCCACACTCCGGATTGCCGCGTATATTTGTTTTGCTAACAGAGACAACTACGGTGACACAAATGATTGACGAACCGGGGCGTCAGTCATGTTTTAATGGCTTGTTTATGGGACGATTTCAGTGACGACATCAAAGTAACGCGGTGCGTTGAGTTGTTTATCAGTGAAGTGTCGGGTTGACGGGTGTAAGGGTTACATTAACCTGAAAAATAAAGCGACACAACAATTCACGCATGTGTTCATTGGCAGTTTGACACCATCAGATGAGTACAAGAAATCCTCGAGTATGTGTAGTATATATTTTAACTCTACGTAATCCATACAATTCAGCGGAGATTTTAGTTAATATATGATTTAATATGTATTAACACGGTGCATGAACAAGTGGGAATTTTATGAAGGTTTTATAAGGCAGTACGGAAATAAAACTGAATTGGACCACCCGAAGAAAAAGTCTAATCTTGAGCTTCAAGAACATGACGTAATATGCATGCAAAATATTGCTTAAGGTCAAATAAAAGAAGTTTGGCTATGAGCAAAGTCAATGGTTGGAACACATCGATATCGCGGAATTATCTCCCATCATTTACTAAAATCGTTAAGTATAATACGTACATCAGTTTATCTCCCTTTGTCTCCAATTTTGCCCATAAACTGTTATTTCCCCTCGATCTTTGTGTCGGATTCCATCACATCCGTTAAATGTTCATAGAGGTCAAATTAATGTCTCTTAGATGTAGAAACGCAGTGTGTTTTGAATTTAGTTTGTACATATTGGCAATAAAAGAAATTATTTATTATCATTGAGATTTGGAACTGCAAGTATGTGGGGCAAAAGCCACACATTCACGAGCTATACTGGTAAATTCAAAGGCCATAGGCCATATACACTGCGATATTTCTGGCAGAATTTCTTGCAACACCTTATAAGACATTACTTTTACACCTTGATGGTTTGCGGTTGGAGAGACAGCCACGTGGTTGTTATGTGTCATTCAAATTCACATTCAAAATTCAAATTCAGTTTATTCGATTGACCCTTCCGGGTATACGAATTATATACACACACTCAAGACAAACCGGTGTAATAAATAATAACGATAATGGTAATAGAAGTAAAACAGTGGCTAACAGCGTGATATATGCCAATGACTGTCGTACAATATTGGTATAGAACAAACTTAATCAGACTATGAGCACCTGTCGAAATTAATATTAGATACGTGTAGACAGGGAAAAATACTGCAAGACTTCACGACAGAATTCTGACAGATAAAAAAGTTTATCACCTTTAGAATTCAATAAATCCCGAAATTTCATGGAGTTGTGATGTCTAGAATAATATGGTTGGATATGTGCATGGCGACGACCAGCAAAGTAGGGGCATGTCATAATATAATGATACTCGTCGCCAATGTCGGTTTGATCACATAGCGGGCAGATTCTCTCGTGACGCGGAATATTCATATAACGGCCAGTTTGAATGGGCAGGTGATGGTTACTCACTCTAAAGCGGCATATAGATATACGTCTGGCAAGTGGCAAATTTATCAAGTATTCTTCCAGAGTGAATGACTCTTTGAACAGCCGATATGTAATGCAGACTGGTGATTCTATGATAGAGGAGTTCCAATGTTGAACATACTGATCGCGTAATAGTGATTTAACATGAGATCGTAGACAAGACACACTATATGTGAGTTTTTGTTGTAGCCAAATTTTAGACAGACCAACATTGTCGAGTGTGGATTTGACGCATCTAAAACATTGCGAGTTGACTCGTCCAGTAGAATGAAGATAAAAGAGATGTTGATACACGGTGCTGGAAAGTTTGTAACCCGTGAACTGTAGTAAGCTCGCCCAGAAACACACAACGGAACATATAGCTTCAAGACCCACGAGCAATTCCCCAGTTTCGCCATAGACCATCAACGACGGAGTTGTCTGACGGACATGGAGAATACTTTTACAATAGCTGAGGTGGAATTTGTTAATACTGCTATATCACAGAGATAATATATACCTCTTTATAACAAGATGAATAGCATACATTGGTGGAGGGAGTTGACAAACCTGAAACATCGCATGTTTACTAAAAGCTACGAAAGGCTATATTAAATATAATATGTACCTCTTTATAACAAGATGAAAAGCAGAAATAAATGGAAGGAGTTGATAAATCTGAAAAATCGCATGTATACCAAAGGGTAGGACATGCTATTTTCACAGATATAATATGAACCTCATTATAACAAGATGAATAGCAGACATTAGTGGAGGCAGTTTACAAACCTGAAACATCGCAAGTATACAAAATGGTACGACATGCTAGCCTATAGCACAGATATAATATGTACCTGTTTTTAACAAGAACAATAGCAGACACTAGTGGAGGGAGTTCACAAACCTGAAACATCACACGTTTACAAAAAGCTACGATATGCTATGTTTAATATGATATGTACCTCTTTACAACAAGATGAATAACAGAAATAGATTGAGTTGATAAACCGGAAACATCGCATGTATACTAAAGGGTACGACATGCTATTTCACAGATATAACATGTACCTCTTTACAACAAGATGAATAGCAGACATTAGTGGAGACAGTTGACAAACCTGAAACATCGCATGTTTACAAAAGCGTACGACATATTATATCACAGAGATATGTACTTCTTTATAACAACAAGAATAGAAAACAATGGCGGAGGTAGTTGAAAAACCTGGAACATCGCATGTATACAATAGGAAACGACATTATATATCACAGAGATCATATATGCCTTGCTTTTCGGATTACAAGAATACCAACTCAGCAGATTGCAAAAACTCCAAAATTCAGCAGCAAGACTACTTTCTTCGTCATCCCGTTCTGCACATATTTCCCCCATCTTACAATCACTTCATTGGCT
>WURV02138870.1:0-18937 GCA_011762755.2 Epimenia babai
GCTAATCAGATTGTCGTGTTAACCACATTAATAGGCTAGCTTTGTATAAGGGCTCATGATGGCCTATCACAACGATTACTTCAGTAATCAGCCTATAAATACATACATATATACATCAAATGTTTTGTGTTAAAAATATATGAAAATTTACAGGTTCTTTAAATAGTTGTCCATGTTTTTTTTAAAAGAATCTTCAAGCAACATTAATACAGTTCTATCTTGTTAGTGGTAGAGTCATGAAAAGTGAATTTCGTACATAATGTATTCTGTACATAATTTGATATCCATAGTGATGTGGTCATAACCATGGAAGTTAAGATTTTAGTTTTTAGTTCAGCTATGGAGACATTCAAACTTGCGTATTAATCAATCCTAATATGCAAAAAGGTCATGGCAGATATTTTAAATTTCAAACATTCTGTACAATATGGTTTAGCTAATATCCCAGGGGTTTTTCATGCGTTAGATTTAGCTGCAGTAAAAATCCTTTGTGGCGCGACGTTTTATCAATTACTCTATTTCATGGCAGCTTAAAGCAGAAATTCCCGACATTTTTCCGTGACGTCTGCGTCTACTCTGACATCTCCCATCTTCTGGCGACTTACTCATTCAGGCTCAACGCGCGCCGCTTCATCCAGGAGCTGTTCGATGAGCTCAACATACAAAAGGTGACGACTTGCCTTTACAACATTACGTCACACTTGTGTCAGCCAATTTACAAATGTAATTTATACATAAGCTTTTAAATTGATTTTTTTATGGAAATTGCTTAAAGCCTTTCAGGGTAGCGTTATCCTAAAGTTAAATACAAAAATGTTTAAATCACCCCTCATGCAGTATGCAAATATTTATCGTTTTTATTACGACTGCACCTCGCATTTAAGAGACTGTAAAAACTAATAAAAAGTGACACATTTATAAAGCTGCTTACGAAGTGCCAATTTACTGCACCTCTCGTTCCTCGAGTTTCACGTGTCTACTAGGGCCATAGATCCATTCCATATGTTGCATCTATACTGTGGAATAAATTAGTACCTTTTCTGCTCAGTCTCAACATTCATATATTTGAGCAATGTTATCACAATAAAATTTACGTTAAATATGGCTACCAAACTACAGGTATTTTAATTAACAATATTTAGATTTTTTCATATTCAGATTTCATGTACATACCATTCTTTGATGATCAAATTTTAATAGAAAAGCATCATACGTTATTAAATCCTATTTATCTGATTATTCTTATTGTTAATATTACTTATTGCATTAATATTATGTCATTATATTAATTAAAAGTAATTCAATTTTGTTGCATGCTGTTATATTGTTATTTTGATACACTGATTTCTACTTCTAATTGACATCCCCCATTATTATTCATATGTAACACTTAAAAACTGAGAGAATTACACGGAAAATTGCCATATTATTGGGGGAGCTCGAACCCACGACCTACGGGGAACTGATCCGGTACTCTACAAACTGAGTTACACGAGCAGAATGCTACTGTGCATTTAGATATTTAGCATGTGAGAATACACTGATATTTAAAGTCCTTATACCATGCCAGCAAAACAATGCACAGAAAAAAACATTTGCCTGTGGTGGGATGCGAACCTATGACCTATCTAAATGCGTTATTAGCATTACTTAAGAACTAGTGTAACTGAAAATGCATTCCGTGTATTAAAGTACGCTATAATCACCATATCTAATATTATTGTTTTCATTAAACCTCGTGCTATGGCAGTTTACGACAAGCCAGCAGCTGTTTATTCGTTTATTCATTTATTCGTGTTTACGGTACTATTTTAGCTGTTTATTGAGCCGGGCGCGATTCTGAATCTGGAAATTGAAACAACAACCAAGATGGCTACCATCACTCCGAAAGAAATCGATGAGTTCTCCGACGTTTTCACGTGATATCATCGACTTTAGAGAAGAATTCACCATTGTTTCCACTTCACTTAATAGCTACTTTGAGACCAAAGCAGGAGCAATTTAAAAATGCATCACTTATCACTTTGCTATGTTAAAAAGAAAATTTCATCTCTAACAATAGTATTGTGGAAGTATATTTTTCTATTTGAGAAGATTGTTTATAGCACTAAAAGAACGAGTGAAAAGGGAAGATAATGTAAGGACTATATCTCTGTTATTGACTATTCTAACAAATACTATTATTTTAATACGCTATGTTTCCTCGCTATGGTCAGGGGAAGACAATTCACATAATAATTGAAAGGTACTGTCGTTGATTCGTATATTTCAATTTTTTGTGCCAATTTTATGTACACTATTTATTTTTTTACATTTTTCGTAACATTTTAACAGCTCTATAGTAGCTACACAATTTGTTGATAAATATGAAAAATAGGGATTCTGTAATAGGTGAAATTGGTTTATGTGCATTTCGACATGTTCCACTGTGGCTACCTACTATTAATGGTACATTCAGTAATGCAGAAAGAGAATTTGGGATTATTTCGAGTGCCATTTCAGCGCTGTGGCAAATGATACTTTACAATCAATTATATAAACCCGCGTGACGTCGCGGTGACAAAACACTTATTGTTGAATGCTAAACGAAAATCATAGCCGCTCGATATTTTTCAGGTGGACATGGTAAAGGTAAAGTAAAGTACAACATTTATATACCGCAAGTATCAGCCAAAAATATGGAAATATACATTGAAAAAAAAGTGAATACCATGCATGAATAGCATTCAAACTGAAATAGACATTGAAACAAATAAGAGAGAACCTCGAACAAGTATGTTAGACTCATGCTGTGAAATGTTTCATTTTATTACAGTTACTTGTGGTGAGATGGTGTGGTGTCAAATGGCTTTGACAAATCAGAGGACAAAGATCTGTCCCGAAAATTGAATTGGGATAACTTTAACAATACTTTAAAAAATATTTTAGAGAGAAACATAAATTGTTTATTCCACAATAAAAGTAGTACATATTTTATATGCTACTATAATCCAGTAATGATTTTGGCCCGCGTTATATACATACCTGACACAAACGTAACCGTGTGGCGCAACCCCGACTCCTTCAGGTAGAGTGATATGCTGAAAAGTTTGTTCAGTTTTTTGTTAATAAATGAAGCCTATAGCCACCAATCAGAAATTCTGTACAGGCATCCACTGCTTGAAATAGTTGACTCAATTCTATTTCATAGTAGGTCAACTGATACGTAGCTAGGTGAGATGACTTGGTAAGCTCATGGTACAATGTACATGAATGTATTCATAACCATAAAAACCATGATACAATTCAAACTAACCCAACGCTATCCTCCATATGTTGCGAACCTTTCATAAAATCATAAATCATTTACACCACCCTTGACCTGATTGTAAAGTGACGAACTTGAGCCCACTAGATATCAAGTCAGGGGTCATGACATGTTTACGCTACTCTCAGTGTGTTAGTCTATGTAACAACAGAAATGTCTATAGAAGTCTGTAGGACCGTTACCCATCAACCATGGTACTAACACAGCAGCGTATTGAGCAACATTATGCTAATGGACGAATGGGCAAAGCCCACCCCTCAATCACATAAGTTGCTTGGTCCAATGACTATATTTATCATGTTAACAAATCACACGTTAGAACAATTATGATGTAGGCCTATATTCCACACATAAGTTACTTAGTCATGAAAATTTAGCATAAAGTCACTGTGTAATTTGTAAACATATATATTGGTTGCATTTTGGTTTTTGTGTTTTTCCTATGCTTGTGATACCAATATGGGTGCCCCTATCTAGTGATTTCATTCCCTAAATGGTTACATACATTATTTGAATAATACAATTTTTACTACAAAATCCTATATTTTCAAACTTGCCGAGTTTACCTACAAAAATGTGACTCTATTGTGGCATAATTTATGATAGGTTTATGGGAAATTAGCTTGCGAGTAATTAATAATGACTGTTACAAGGGGACGGAGCATTCACATGGGGTCTCCTTAGCTAAATAGTGACCAAAGCAATGCACAAACAGAGGAACATGTCACAGTAATGTATCCATTGTTCATTTTGTCGTGTGTCCAAAATTAAACGCAACACGCTTTACAGTGAAGTGTGAATTGAAGCCGATATCATCTCCACTATCGAGTTTATTTTAATCCTGAATTAATTAATTATTTACTTGTATCAAGAAAATCCTTTTACACATAAATGACATGTACGATCGCTGACATCTTTCGCGCATCCCGTAAAAAAATATTTGAATAACAGATTTGTTTTTGATGGGTATGCAAGCTAAGTTCACTATTAATACTGTTTATTTGTTGCCCAAATAAGAATATCAAGGTTAAATTTAATTCAACAGCCCTTTCAGGTTGTGGTTAGGAAAATCAGAGAAGAGCGTCTTGCTAAAACAGTCGACTCATTGCAGTAATTCCAATGTCTTTCATCTTCTTCATGTTTAACAGTACCTAGTCTCGGCGTACCTTAATGCCCATTGTAGACACCTTTCCCCAATTGACATTCCTCCAAAACATCCCAAAGTTAACCTCACCTCCGCTGAGTCTGGAGTATTCTTACCAAATACAAGTCTATTAAAGAAATCTGGCAATAAATATGGCTAATGTCCGTCCAAGTAATCTTCTCTTTTTTAGCGTTGAGCCAAAGAGTCGGGAGCTAACATAATAACCTATGTATGTACGTCACATAAGCGGCTGTCACATTCTTACAGCACTCTAATCGTTCCATTTACTTCTGTAAAAATCAGCATACATAAAATACCGTGTGTTCTTTTATGCCTCTATTCTGTAATTACAATTTTCCAACAGGCTATGAATGATTTACGCAGAACTTTTTGGGATTTTATCAACTCTAAATAGAAGTAATAACTGACAAATGTACAGTTATAAATAAACATACTTCATCTTGTATGCATTTTCAAATGAGGTTTTGTCACGCAAGCACGCAAGTTCAAATTGGGCAGTGTACAGAAATTTATTTAAATGAAGATTTTTATTTGGTTTAGAAACTTGGCCTTTAGAAGATTACACAAATTAACTAACAATTTTTATGCTTTCACAATTTCTTCAAATTCTAAAATCCAGCTCACACAATGCCCTGCACATTGATGTAATTACTGTAAAAAGAACTTTTTATTAAATTTTTGTAACAATAATAAATATTATTATGCATCGTTAATATTTATATTGTATTAGATTGTATTAAGGTTTTATGATGAACATATTATTGATTTACATTGTTCTAATTACTTGTTGCTGTGTTGAATGTTGAAATGATTTTACTTATAAAACATCGTTGGTGCTTATGCTTACACCTAAAATAAAGTTATAATTTTCTGTAAATGAAGTGTCTTACCCATTACAAGTAATTAATGTAGCTGTGTGACATTAAACATATTAACGCTTAAAAGTTGTATTTTAGAATGTTCAAACGATGAAAAAAGCTTGTGATAATTTTTTTCCACTTTCACAGTGGCCCTTTTACCACTTTTAAGTTCGGTGTTAAATCACGTGATACCTATAGAGCGCGAATTCGCCAGTTCCGTCACCGTAGGAGCGGCAGTAATGCGTCACGTGACTTAGTGTCGTCTGCACACTCCGCAAAGCGTACAGTACTATAGTACGTTGTAATAATTATTCTTAATAATCGGTAAATAACAGACAGAACAAATGTTAAATCTTAGTAACAACTAAACTTAGTGACAAGACAACGATTTGTTATATTGAAATATGCTTATGGCACGAAAAAACGATCTATAAACGGTTGTTATTGGTTTTCGCCGTAGCATGCTAATCGATTTTCGCGCCGGTTTGTGTGTAGATCCAATCAAAGTAGCGCCGGTACTCAGTGTTATTAGAACGCTGTCGGCTCTAGTCTGCGCCTACTGCCGAGCAATTTGTTGATATTGCTACATTATCGCCTATTTTCACACGTCTGAGATGTCGATAAGCAGTCTATTGGCGCCCAAAGCGACACCCACCCTGCCAAAACCGCGTGTATAGACGCGTGACGGACAGCTAACGATACCGCGCTTATTACCTCATATTACCGGTAAGTCACGTAAGATTGTCGGCTCATGCTGCAATCAAATACTATAATGTTGTTGAAATTTATATTTATTAAACGCCAAATGGTTTTCCAAAGTTTTCATATTGAAACATGTATTATGATTCATATCTATCATCTAAGTACGAGATCTAAAATAAAAATTCAAACGAGGCATGGTGAAACTTTATACGGCAACGGCGGCACTGATGCAAATTACCAATGATTACTTTCCTAATAATAGTAATTATTATTGGGGTGAATAGAGGCTTAAGGCTTGACATCTGTGATAAGCCCAGTTTAAATGTTACAACTGGACATAGAGCCACACGTAACATATGTAATTTACTAACCAGAATCTGCATTTTTTACTAAAATAGGCCACAGTTTCTTCATGACTAATAAAGGTAATTTTTATAAATAACATCTACCTTTTAGCTGATATACGATAAAACTTAGGGAGCTTGTGCTTGTGATTACCAAGAGGCTGTGTGTACTAGGTGAATGCAGTGATGTATTTTCAACCACTTAGTCAGGTATGCAATGAACCCAAATGGCAAAAACTTATTCATTGCCTAATAATGATGTAATACTCACAGCGTAATATACTTAACTGAAGTGTGGGTTGGGATAAAAAATAAGATTTACTTTACACGGTGAATTTTTTAAAAAAATGTAAAACTGATGGCAATAATAAAAAATATAAAATCCTTAATGTGTTAGTTAATAAACAGTAGGCCGATTAATGTTTTAGTTAATAAACAGTAGGCCGATTAATGTTTTAGTTAATAAACAGTAGGCCGATTAGGTGCATGGTATGATACTTGGGAATACCTATCTTGCTAGTTGTGAAATGGTCCTCAACATACTCTGGGATTTAGAATCCCCTTAGTGGATTGCACATAACTGTAGTGAGTAGGAATAAGTTATTACCAAATACCATAACTAAGTCAGAAACATGCATGCGTGCAGAAATATGTATGCCATTAAAATATGCGCTAATTACAATTTTATTTCATAGTAACCTGAGTACAAACCTTGCATTGTTTTCAAATTCACAATTTTCCTGATATTTTGAACGTAGAGAACCTTAAAGCATCATTGGCCCTTTAAAAAGCAAGCCTTAGTAATCTGGGGTTAAGCCAATAGATGCATGAGCCAGTTTTGCTTAATCCGCCATAATGGGAGAACTAGTGAAAACCACCACAGTTAGAGCAGGCTGTTGACCTTGGTCTATACAAACCACTGGTTTCTAACGCCAACAGAAGGGCTACTTATCTCGGACATTCTGCTAAATCTGTAATAGTTTATTGTTATTCACCTAGGTATGATATGAGACTGGAAAGATAAATGCTATAGAGAATACCCAATGATCATATGAAACACAGCAGGGACAAAGGGGAGAAGCTCTTACATAACCACCCTGTTAATGGCGGTAGCCATGTGGTTTTTTGAATAGCTCGTAAGAAATTCACAGAAAAAACTTATACTTCTAATGGGAATCGATTCTACGACCTCCAGATAACCAGTATATTGCTTTACCAAATGACATACAGGGCGAACTTTCTCCTGTGCATTTAGGTATTTAACACCGTTTTTGAGAACCAATGATATTTAAAGTCCCTATATATACATATATCTTTACAAGCATGGTGGACTATAAATTGATTGGCTGATTTTTATTGTGTTTCCTATATTAACATGCTGTTAATGGGGGTAGCCAATGTGGTTCTTTGAATAGCTGGAGAGAAATGGACAGAAAAAACCTCTCATGGGACCGTCAGAGGTGTACATGTTTTTTTTGCATTCCTCTGACGGGTCTTCCAAGGTATTGGTTTTTTTCTGTGCATTTCTCTCCAATATAATCACCCTGCAAGGGCTACCCTGACTCCCATGAGCAGCTGGGGTATAAGGCACTTTTCGCCTGAGAAACTGACCAGCTACATTGGCTAGATTGGGTGTCATAGATTAGGGTCTCGTGGGTTACATGTTAACGAGTGAACCATTACACCAACCGCCCCTTACTAAGATTTTATAACGTCTAATAAAAATCAAGCAAAACTAGATGATATATAGACTGCTGAAATATCCGACCTTATTCTATTAAAAATACTAAATTTGATGTAAACTTCATCCAATACATTAGCAATAAACTATAATTACTGGTAATACTAAGATGTATGGATAGCTACATTACCTGATTTCTCTCTTTGTTACCTAACTCGTTAAGCATCTAAGCTGGAAAATTGTTCCTACAAAAATCACCTATATATTGATCAGCATTACCTGTGAGGCTATATTAAGTACCACAAAGATGTCACTAATAATGACGGGTCTAATAACTTTTGAATGGGAAGCAATAGTATGGTATCATGATACTATCGTAATAAATAAATTGTGATTAAATGTAAAATGTAACGTGTATGTTAATGTACTGAATGCGCATGTATTCAGTATGTGACTATGCGTCTTTAGAATGAACACCATTTCAGTGCAAATAGTATTGACAAGGAAGACACAATGTAAAACATGTAGGCTTATTATGCGGTCTCTATACTACCTATTCAACATATAGAGCGACTACACAGAGGAACTACACAAAACCCTAAGGATGTGTGCAGGTATTTTTTGTTATCATGTTTACATGCTTCATGTGTGAGGTGTAAAACAGTTACCACTGGTGTAACAATGCAAATACCTATAAGTAAATAAACAATGTAAATATACCTGTAGGTCACATAGCTGTATGGCATACAGACACCAGGTCAATATTTCCATTACCTCAAACTCTTCCAGAATCTCAGTCGATGTAGTTACTACAATATATCATGTAAGTTGTAACATAACTGTGAAAAGTCAGTTCGTAAAAACACTACAGATGTTCACGGAGAAATGCCCAAGGCATCATTTTCCAAAGTACCAGTAGGTGTTATGTACTACGCGAAAGATAGTTTCTCAAAATAATATACTTTTCCATATGTTTTTAATTTTTATAAGACATGCTTGATATTTTTCAATTATTATATCAAATAAACCGTAGTGTACGGTAACACCTTAATGACTAAAATAGGAAAAATGTCTTATCCTTTATATGAAATATACCTTGTCAGCATGTTTTTTTGCTGTATTTTACAAAATACCTATACTACATCTTGCATTTCTAACTGACGTCATTGTGCGTCTTACCACTTTATAACTATAAGTAGTTATGGGGTAGCGTATTAGTCTATTAAATATGGAAAAAAATATAGGTAACACCTTTGACACTAATTATAGTTTATTAAAAAACAAGTTTTAGCATAAGTCAAATATGCTTCTTCAGGTTTGTGGAATGAAAATCATTTGTTTTTAATGAACTATAATTAGTCTCAAAGGTGTTACTTTTACTACTTTATAACTAACATACAACGTACGGTAATATGTTTGATAACTGTTATTACTTATTCAATACTTGTTACGTACCAAATATTTCATTGTAGTGTTGTCTAACAAATATTCAAGCAATTAATCTCGTTTATGGCAATGATAAATTCAAGCTGAGAACTGGGAGAAATCACGCCCATGCTTCCGAACGCATATTGTGTATTGAAGAGTATTGATAACGGATGGCGCCTGATCGTGCTCAAAATGATGTATGTAACAGACACTCGCAGATTGATGATGATACAACAGACATGATGAGATTCGCAGAGTCTCTCTCGGGTCTACCAGTCCATGTCTCCATCCCATCAAACCTCACTATTTATCTCAGGTGTGGTATTTGTAAACTCCGTAGATCTAGCTTACTGATGTCCGGGCGTTGCATATGTCTCTCGGTATGTGGTAGGTGCGACTGTAGGATGTCGGAATGGTAAAAACTCATTATGCACTGTCAGGTATTATTGTTATTCTTGTATACATATAAATAGTGAAAATCTGTAAACAGTAAGAGTCATTTGTAGGCTCCTTGCTTATAAACATTCTTCACTACTAAAGGAATTCACGTCATTCTTTATTTGTGTAAAATGTAGACATAAACAAGTGTTAATAATATCCCGAAAGACTCGGCAAAGTATGAATACTACGTAAATTTGTTAACATTCAAATATAATTTTAGTGCAGGTACGTATTATTTCACTAAAATGACTAATATAATATATCTTCGTACTAGAATTGCATCGTAACTAACCAACATATAGCAGGTGACCGGCCGGACATTTGTAAAGGTCATTGTGATCGGCCATGTGTTATATTTTGTTGTATAGACAGGATGGAGGCCTTCATTAAGCTCTATAAGCTTTCTATACAGATTGAACGTTTTGTCACGGCACCTTGAACAGCTTTTATTTCGCCTGTTCTGTCTCGCGAAGAAACACTCATCTCATCACTTTGCTCTTTTGTTGGGCCGCAAATTGCTTTTTTCACTCTCCGTGCCAGCCGTGAAATTTCACACAGACAATATTCTGGTGGAACACAATTAATACCAATCCATTGCAATTGGATGTTGCACCATTATAGCTTAATTCTGTCTTATACCTTGATTATTACCTAGTCTACGCTTAGTTTTTTACCG
Organism: Epimenia babai; assembly: GCA_011762755.2. Taxonomy (NCBI): domain Eukaryota; kingdom Metazoa; phylum Mollusca; class Solenogastres; order Cavibelonia; family Epimeniidae; genus Epimenia; species Epimenia babai. The sequence continues at coordinate 10,605 of WURV02138870.1, forward strand.
TTATAATAATGGAATGTAATTTTACTGATTCAGTCACTTATAAAATTATGAATTCAGCCAAGATTGACTAGAGAATAATTATGTGGAACTTTTAATGATACTTTTAATGTGTTGCTATACTCGTGGTAAAGATTTGTAATCAGTAAAGCTGAGCATTGTCAACATTATCATTCCATTCTTATGTAGCTACTAGGATTTGTATAGTTTGTCCACTAACTGAGCTTTATTTTTTATTTCAGAGAACGAGTATACAAAGAAAGATACGATGAAATATTTCATGGATTCACAGATCATACATTTTAGGTCTTCGGGAATCGTTGGAACTGCTTAATGATTTGACTCAAGTAGATTTCCGTAACATGAAACTAATGGTAGAATGTGACTTATCGATCAGCCAGCCTAGTGAAACATGACAGAACTTACAGCGTGCTATAAAACTAAACTGATGAAACCCTCGGATATGATTGATTGTGGCTGATGAACATGAGAATGTGTTTGTGTCACGTTCATCGGCTCTGTCTTCTCATGCTGATGACAGGCCTCTGTTACGGTCAGCTTATCCATTCCACCTCGGATATATCCGTCAAGATCGGCCGCTACGTATACCTGACGTCATCCAGCATACACTTCGCTCCGATCAAACCGTCGGAAACCTGCAAGATCGAAGTGGACAATAATGATCCCATCACTCAACGAACGGGCACTTTAGTACCGCAGGTATGTATGTATCCGTATGTATCGTAGCAAGACAGGCTCTTCACGCTTGTGTGAGCTAATAGAAGACTGCATCTTTACGAATGTAATCTAGCCTTTATGAAAACAACAGTACGGTGGCTGTATTATTGGTAAAAGGTACAGTATCGGGTCATTGGTATCCATATATCAACCTTTACACGAGGTAACCTTTTGCCATAATAATAACAATATAGAAAGAGCAATTGGAAGTAGCCAGAGTGGGTTACTAACAATTATGGAAATGTATACAATAACACACATTTGGTGGGCAGTGAATTTTACTGTGTAGAATAAGATTTTAGTAAACCCAAAAATCGCTTTCGTCCAATAATTGGCATTTTCCAGGTAAAATTTTAGCTAACCATGAGAAAAATATTTTTTAGTCTATACTGTGATTTTTGATATAGTAGTGGATGATATAGTTGTATGTTTTACTTTTAATTCAAATATTTCATGCAGGTAAAAATTTTGTCCTATACCGGATTGTGAAATATAAGATATTTTGGTTTGAGTGCCAATGTTGAAAATTTAAACTATTTCTATTAAGCGATAAGACTTTGAATGATACTCGCAATAATACTGTTATGTTGTTGATCCAGGTATGTGACATTTTGACAGCACTATTATGTGATGTATGGCATGGCTTGTATCACCTGTCATCCAAGTAATTGAATTTATCAATTAAGATAGCGCTGAATGTAGTATACATATAAATGAATTACTAACTCAAAATATTTCACAATAAAAACCTCAGCTATGTTAATTGTGCTGTTTCTATGGATACAGTCAGTTATTTGCTATTTGCACTTACTTAAGCATTGCTAAATCATCGCGCCTAATTAGCACACGTCCCCCAAAAAGGCACCCAGGTGACCTAGCCTCTCGAACGTCCAGTGTTGTTACACCTTCGCAGTTGACAATATCTATTGAGTGTATCCACCCATCAAGAATAGTAATTAGTCTCTAGGCAAATTGCCTGGAGCTGTCTACCCCGTTAGTTTGTTTGGTGACATAAGCTGTGTACTCAGGTGTTCTGCAATCACCTCACCGCCTTATACCAACATTTTTGTTTGCCGATTGATTACCAGAACCCTAACATAATCCGCTCTTCACCTTTACCCATTGATTCTATTAACGACTGTGATTTTAATTAAGCGTGGCTAGATATTGTGGAAACTTTATATATAAGAATATGTTCCTATAGCCAAATGTGATGGAATTGTCTAGGCCACTAATAAAATAATTTATAACATTATGTCGGTACTCTTGTATAATAAATATCCTTTATTACACACCTAGAAGTTTGGAAAAATAAAATAGTCACACCTTTTGCGACTATTCCAATATCTTCATCTAATGACCTTTTACATACGTTTTACTATTATGTAATATACTCTCCCCAGTGTATGGAGGGATTGTTTAGAAGTTGTTTACTCTTATGTATCAAATTCTACATTTATTTACGAAAATTGTTTTTTGCCATGAACATAAATCATGATATATAATTAATCATATAAAATATCTCGTTTCATTATGATAATATAACCGATATGATAACATGAGGGGTAGTGTACATAGAACTAATGAGCAACTAATGTAAACAGCAGTAAAGCAGTAAAGAGTAACACATAATTTTTCATGGTTATTACATTTGTCAAATGGGAATCAATCGAAATTCGTCACATTAAGAAAATTAATTACACTGTGTCACGAATACCAAATAGTATTTACACACAAATTCCAGACCCAGAATCTAGGACATCGACGAGAAAAGCTTTCGGTCGTGTCATGACTAAAATGATGAATGTTGTATGGATGTCTCGTTACATCAAATAGGCAGTAGGCTGGAAGAATGTGACGCGCATATACCGCGGCATATGAATGAAAAAAATGTCTGGTTTTAATGAATTATTGATATAGATCTTCAGACATGACACTCCCCTGATTCATACCTGGATGACAACTTGACACGTATTTTATTATGTTAAGTACTCATAATAGATTGTTGTCCGCTTGTTAGACTTGTTATTATAGCCTTATAACCGCAACTACATATTCAATTATATTGCTAGTAAAATCTCCAAATGTACACAAACAAAATAGTGTTAGTAGGCTATACACTAGTATAGCAATTAGCACCTTGAGATATGTATCGTTATAGACGTCAAAGAATCCTATATATCCACAGAAACGCACTAGCAGCTATGTAGAGTCTATCTGATACTTTTTTTAGGTAGTCCTCCTGCATCTCCTTTGAGAGAAGAACATATGTCTCAACAAAATTAATCAAAGAGATGTGGGTTGCCGTGTTACCAATATCGTATAATACGTTTAAGTGAAGGTAACACCTTATTGACTAACTAAGGTTATGATTAGCACAAGCTTTCGTATACAAGTAAACTTCATCGGGTGTTACCTTTACTTTTCATCAAAATTATTTGACTATAGTTGCGTCTCTGGCTAAAGTAACGATACGGCTATGAAAACTTATTACCATGGAGTCATTCATTGATTAAAAGTTGAAAGATCGAGGGCACAACCTTTTATATAGAGTAAATTCGGTTTATTTATCGTAAGTTTTCACGTAGACACTAAGATCATATGAAGAATTTGTGAATTCTGGACATATAGAAAACTATAGATACAGAGTGATCTACATAAGAACATAAAGCAACCAAAATGATTGATCGAGCATGTCATCTGCGAATACCAACCGTTCTTGACCAGTTGACCAGTTAGTTATTTACAACTAGATGTATGACAAGTCGTGTCATATTTGAATCTGCATTTAGTGACAGATGCAAGTTGCTCGTTTTATTATCAGTAAGTACTCTTTCACTGTTCCCCATAATGGTTGTGTGTAAAGGCCTAACTGCAATCAGATCTGGTCAGTTCAGTCCATCATGGTGCTGGGCGAAAGATATGTGCCAGACTTCTATACGCCATTAATCCACATTAAGCCAGTAAGACACATTTAATTCACCTGTAGTCAAGTATGGTACGAGTCTACCTGTTGGCCCAGGTACAAGTTGTAATTATATGCAATAATGTCACTCACGATCTCACCATGTGGGCCTCTTATTAAATCTTTGGGAATTTTACGTCTTTGTTGTCCACATGACCCTATCCCTTTATGCGTTGCTCTATTCCTCGAGACGGATCCACCGTACAATCGAATTATAAATGTAATTTTGCTTTGAGAATGTTTGACAGCATGCATAGAAATGCGCGGCGTATCATACGCAGTGCGGATGTCGACAAAGAGTCGCTTTCACTGTTTGTGTACAATGGTGACATAGCACTGATCTCTTCAGTTGACGACGATGTTTCACTTTAGTTAGCCACCGTAGGAAATGTTCATCAATAATTGATGAGCTTATACTAAATGATAAACAAGACTATTGTGGCCAAATATTGGCAGGTGAAAGAATGAACGCACGCCGTCATGGCATGTTATAGGTAGGAGGTGTGATGGCCATATGCTGCAATAAAAATCAATTAACATTATGTGACATCTCTCACGGGATGTGAACTCACATACCACGAATTATTCATTCATTTCTACAGTATGTTTTAAATTCTGGACGGATCGTTTTCTAAGGGGAGATGACTGGGAATACATTGTATATTATTTTGGCCCTGTTTTAACTATTTCACTCTTAGCCATGGTAAACACTAAAAAAGCCTACTGAAGTTAGATTGACCTCTTAATCAAGACTGGCTATTTGATGCAGACATTTTGGGTGGTCATTGAACTGAAATAAGAATTAAATTAAATAAATCAATATTTCTATGTCACCAGACTTTGTATTACATTTTACCATGGAAAGTATGTAAGTTTTATTTGACAGTAATTGTTATATGCACGATAATGATATCTCAAAAGCGGATATATATATACTGTGGAGTTTGCATGTTTACATAATAACTGAAGAACCACAGTTGTACCAAGGTAATGAAACCATCTATCTTGGTAATTCTAAAAAGATGTATTTTGTCATTTACTCGCCAGATATATTTCAGATTCGACTGATCTCCTATTGTTTGCATATCCCCATTTCGTTCATGTTCATTATTCTCCTTATTACATTGTTGCAATGGGCAATAAAACATTCGTGTCGTTATTATTCATGTTGCTACTCGATGATTGTTCCGTGATTATCAACGCATCATTTGCGTCTGCACTCAACTGCCGCCAATAGTGATGGAGAGTTTTCCCGGTACATCGTGATCATTGCCTTATTTATGTCTGCTCCCAATCAGAGGGTCGCATGCGCATTTACGCTGATTCTCATCATTGATTGGGCAATGATAGGACAATTGATCACTCAAGTGTTTGCGAGATCGATAGGTGTTTTCTATATGTGGCAATTTATATGTTAAACGAGGCAATCATAACGCGCGAACCTTTAGTCTATATGGCTCGGTAACAAGAGTGACAGAAGAGATTTCTCTACGTGATTACTCCTTGCTGGTCGTGTTATGATTCAGTATAAATAACAGTAAAAGTTTGATTACATTGACATTGTTTTCAGTTGGGTCCGTATTAGCTAAATATGGTATTTACTAAATTATCCATGTTGAAACACTAACCACCTGACATGCCCCGAAATTCTCTAATTCGCACTCCGATTCATCAAGCAATTTTGCTGGTTCATGTAACGTCTAGAAGTTTATTCCACGGAAGACCGACGACATCCAAGTTTAGTTTTCACTTTTTTTCATTTTTTTCTAAAGTTGTTTTGCTACCATCAACAATCTATCCTGTCCATTGGAATTTTCGTTCGAAAGTGGGGAAATCTATAAAACTTGCATAGCGTACTTAGCGTATTTATTACTCTCTGTGCCCAGATCAGCTTTTTTCTACCTGGGGTTTAGTCTACCAGGTAAAAAGTGATCACACGTGCACAGAGTCTGCTTCCAACTATCAACACATCTCACACTTCCCTACATAACAGCGAGTGTAAGTGAGTAATTGTTTGTCACCTCAGTGAGCTGATTTATGTTTTTACCTCTGGAGCTGATATCCACCAGCTTCCCTTCCCGCACAATAACTTATTACTCTTCCATGAATTTTGTGAATTCCGTACCTAATACTCATCTAATAAACTGTAAAAACTTGCCAATATGTTATTTTCAATAATTTGTTTCATCTTTGTTATTTTGGATCGCCACACATATCTTATCAGTTCCTGACCAATCTAATGGGGATGTTTGATTCAAACTTTAAAAGCTTTCAGAGGATGAGCATATGAGCAATGTGTTTGCAATTTATCATTTTTCCTTAACAATAGTTTTATATTTGTTAATTGAAATGCCTTCACACCTGATTATGATCATCACATAACCTGTGTCAAGTTTTACCTGCAATTATGATTTAATAAATAATATTATTTTGATTAAGGTAAATTTGAAGAATAATTCATTCTAAACGAAATCATATATATCAACCTTGTAACTTCCCAAAAAAATATGTTATGTGAGTCAAAACAAATACTTCAATATTAATGTTTGCGTAAAAATTTATTCAGCTTACAGGGGAATTTACTCCGTTTTCTATGAGCAAGTTAAGAGTTTAGATGTCCTCAACACCATGCAAGTTTATGCCGTTAATGTCTGGCAGTGATAGCTGTGCAAATTGCTGAGTATCGTGGAATTGTTACGGTTCGGGTGGAAAATACTACCCTCCTTGCATGTCTTTGGTCTCTTTGGGAAGAAGTTGCTTTCATAGTGCAATTTTTGGCAGCAACATATCAATAATTGTGAAGTGGTGGTGTTGTAACCTCTCCTAACCCCGACCATGTTTTCCTACTGTGTGGAGTACTCTCCCTATTCTTTGGAACCCATCCGAACCAGATTGGTGATGCCTTGTTTGATACTAATTTAAGCCGTGATGCCCTTTTGTATAGTCCGAGCAACTTCTTCTCTGCTTACGTAGTGTACAGGGAAAATAACAGGATGTCAATAGGTGTTAGACAATCTCATGCAACAGTAAAAATGGAACCGGATGGGAGTTTTATTAAATGTATAACAGTGGTCATTGACACAGTGAGATAAGTAGATGATAATTGATGATAACGTCATACAAATTAATTGGTCTGCATCAGAATTCTAAATTGACATATCGTAAATTGAGATACATATATTTGAATCTAGTTTAATTTTAATAACATTGTTCAGATAGTAAGTCATAAATCTGCTTTGGAACATGTTTTTCTTTGTGATATTGCTGAGGTGCTAATTCACTCCACAGTCCACACTGTAAGTGAAGCCTTATTATAAGTAAAATCTTTGGCCTTAGCAGAGATGAGAAACTCAGGAAGTATGAACGTTGGTGCGCTGGATTGGCGGGTCGTACATCCAGTTCTTGTAATCGTGATGCCACCTTGATATATACTGGTGCCTTGGAGTAAATGAATTTATACACATGATTAGAATTTTGTAGTTACTCTAAATTAGGTTGGTGCCAGTGGTACGGTGGTTAAAAGCATTTCCTTCACGCGAGAGGTTGCGAGTTCGAACCGGCACATACCAGGGATTTTTTCCATGCCTTCCACGATAGGAAATGAGCAAGGTTTCTGTGCTTGAATATTGAGAAAGATTCGTTTGTGAAATGGTGTGTAATAAAAATATATTAGGGATGTAACAGGGCAATGTTGTACGGGCGACTGACATTTAATTATAAAGTAGCATCAAAACCTCGCCTTTTCCCTTTTCCCTTTTTCAGTTGTATAATGAGCCAGTAAAGAGAGTGTATGAATGATATGCTGCTTCTGATAGATTGCAAGGAGCCTTGCTGCAGAATTTTGAACTTTTTGTAGTCTGTTTAGCGGAGATTCTGATTGGCTGAAAAGAGTAGCATTGCAATTATCAACTTTACATGAGACAAAATGAATGCATGAGTGCGAGTATGGAGATGTTTGGATGTACTTTGATATTGATAGAATTTTACGGAGATGGAAGTGGGAGTTTTCAAGATGTAAATTTTAAGGTCAAATATTAAATTCTGAGCAATATATACTCCAAGTCTTCAAGGTTTGCAAAAATTTTACAGGGTACATTGCCGTTAATGTGGAGAGTAATACCAGATGAAGGTCCTCGTCTCACTTTGGGTATTGAAAGTGTGAGTTTGGTTTTAGTTTCATTTAATTTCAGTGTATTATTAAAAATCGCAGATGCGACGTGTATATTAGCACTGATACAATTGCCACTCCAGTTATCAGAAAACAGGATTTGACGATACTTTTTCTGATTATACTCCATAAAGTGTCTGTATTCTGTTTGAGAGTAATTTCACACTATGTAAAACAACATTTTAGCAGAGAGAAACGTAAATCAATGTATATATATGCATGGTGCATCCATGCATGTATTAAACATAAATAACAGCCCGTCTTAATTACATATAAAGGCTACGTCGAGACTTATAATTGTACGGACAACAAAAAAAACGGTAACCTTTTCACATTAAGTTCATTGCTTCGCCCTTGATATACCTACGGAGGAAACTATATATCAAATATAACAATACTGCCTCAGTAAGAAATGTTCAATTTGAGCGCGTGACAAAGGATCTTCGCCTTCGAGGCCTACTATTG
>WURV02138981.1:0-18933 GCA_011762755.2 Epimenia babai
GATATGATTGTATATTGTAATGGTTTGGACTAGTAATATCGTTCGCGTATGTTGTGGCTGTCAGACTGTGTAATATTTAATGGTAATATGTGTCGAGATGTTAAATAATAAATAAATAAATGTCTGCTCTCTATTGTGAATGAAAGCTTCTACCATCTGGATATGTATTTAACATTTTACTTTTAAATGGAGTTTTTTGTTCATACTTTTTTTCCTCGTTTATGCTGAGTAGAATATACTTGAACACCGCAGTCTGCATCGAGTGCACTCTTTAAACATGAGAAAAGATCAGTACACATTTATGAGAAGGGGGGGTTTATGTTATTGTAATTAATAATTGATTGAAGATATAAGAGCAACTATTTTTGTACACTTAACTAGTTTTATTTATATAAATGTACACTTGGGCAAATAATGGCATCTTGATCTTTCCGCACAAAATGCACCTTCATACAGAGAAAATTGTGAGTCACACTAAAGCGTAGGAAAGCTCTTACATTCTGATTATTTTCTGCACACTTTTGAATTGCAAAATAACCTACGAATTTACCTAGAGAACTTCGGCGGTCCTCCGATGATCATCCAACTATACATAATACCTAACCACACATGAATTTTAAGATGGCCCATTTTCGGTTGATGTCTCGTATTTTTCCCTCACAAACAGCCGCTGATGATTCTTTTCCGGCGACTCAAGGAGGACAAGATGGGGGTGAACGTTAGACTGACAGAGAACTGGTTCCGCCACTACCAGGTACGATCAATCACCGCGCTAAAGTTTTTATCGAATATTTTCAAATGGCTGCCAATAAATCTTCATTGAGTATATTATAGTTTTAATTTGCCTTTATAACTGCATCTGTGTATAAGTACTGTATTCAAGAGTAACTTAGTTATGAATGCGTTATTTATGCTGCGTCTGTTGTACTTTGCAGGTTTTGCCGGAACGTACACATCCGCATGTCAACATGAGTGGCACGGGCGGGTTCCTTCTGTCTGCCACCACAATATCACCAGACTCGCCGTAACATTGTGCATTGTGCATGGACCCTGTCTGCAGCAGCATCAGTGACGCAGACGGGCTCCTTCTGTTTGAAACCCTAATATCAGGAGCCTTACCATAACACCATCTGTTATTGTCCCCAACATGTCAACATGAATGGTACAGATGGGTTAAGGCACATCACTATGTGGGTGAACCATATTTTGCTGCAGGGAGCCTATACTCTAATAGAGGAACCGAATAGCTTTGTTGTTTGAGCACTGCAACACAAATCAGAGGGGCGAAGCCCGGTGGTATACCCCCAGGCAATAAAAATGTTTTTTTTCCATTCTTGTATCATCGGGCAAGGTACTATGTCTCATAACTAAGATTATGAAAGGTTTACTGATGCATTTCACACTGCTGGAGCCTCCAAAGCATCATTTGGCAACCTGCGCAAGCGGCTTTCACTCCATGTCCCATTTAACATTCACTAAACATTGTGCCCGGTGCCTGTTCCCCACCCCACAGATACATACATCGTTATCACGTTCCTTGTTTACGGCACAAGAACAATAAAGAGTTTGCGAGTACAAAGATGAAAAGTGTTACTCAATAACTTCTGTCGAGATGATGATATTGTAGTGATGCAATTTCTGTATTTAATTTTCATATCACATCAAACTGCCGTTTATTATTTTATAAGGTATTAATGAAAATAAGAATAGGAAAATGCCAGGTAGGTGTTTATCAGGCTGTGTCTTCAGGATAACGTTTTGTAATACTGTACAAGAGTTCAATGTTAGAAATAATTACCGTACTTGTTATTCATGAATGCTTATTCAGCGCAGTTTGTATGTGATAATGCAGCTACTGGCATTCGAAAACTAAATTATGAGAAAAATGCCTATATTACGTGGTACGTTTGATTTGTTCAGTAATTAAGTACTTTTATCAAGATATCTGGATATTGGAAGCTCTCTTAATTTTGTGGTTAAATTTTTATATGGGCTTTAAATTAATGGGCACGGGAGATAACTGGCATAAGCGATTGAGCTGCAAGTCGATAGCGTGCTAAGTAATATTACATTTTACCGATCAAAAGATGTTATTACGAAAGGTGAGTATCATAAAACCCACGAATTGTGCTTTGGATAAACAGTATGCGGGGTACGGTAACGACAGTGCTACTATTCGGTTGTTATGCCAAGAAAGTAAATTTTGCAGCAGTTTTTTTTCTATATGAATCGATCACCATTTTGAGTTTCAAGATCAACGTCTTTTTTACACGTAATGAGGCCTTTCTATTTCCATTTAAATGCCGTTATAAACAGGCATTAAGTTACAGTTAGCTAAAGTGATACACCTAACGTACACATAATATTGAAGCACGTTTCCTGCAATAATAATATAGTACCGGTAATACTAGAGTGTGTGAGTTTATCACCAGTTTTGCCATATACAGATCCTACGGATATCGAGAGGTCTGCCAATTAGCAAAAGACTGAATGTTCTTAACATTACAAATTACAGGTAATCATAATTAAGACCACTATTATCACTGAGTGTTAAATTTTTGTATGAGTGAGAATATTGAAGCAGAAATAACACGGTTGATAAAGGAATAAACATAAAAACTGAATCTGCCTTTTTGAATGTGTAAAGCTGTCAACTGTAGGCCTATATAAAATTTACCATGTGCATGTCATTGATGTTTATTCATTTATTCCTTGTGTTGTTCATTTTACTATAATATCATACCCGTTAAATGGAATTGAGGAGAATAATTATCTTATTTTAAATATCTTAATTATTTCCTGCCATAGTGGCATTTACAATTTCTGATATATATAGACTTGATATTATATGATGTCATTGACTTCTGTAATTACTATATTTGAATTGATGTCATTATGCTTATTCAGATACTTGAGATCTTCAGCAAGTAACCGTGGAATTTTCGAGCCAGATGAAGAGGTACCTTGCGACATGATTTTCACGATGTTTATATCACTTTAATATGTTAGCATTTTGGTTATATATATTATGGCCAAGTATTCTTACAGTCTTTGGATTGTACGGATTATTATTTGCAAATTACAATATTTTTTATCAAAATATTTCAATAAATCTTCCCCAAAATATCTAATAGAATAGAAAACAAATGTATGATTTTCTCTGTATTTTTCAGGTACTTCAACATACTAAATATAGTTATGTTATATACATACTAAATTACATTATTTATTAAATATCATCATTGTATATAGCTAAATGAACTCTATGAATAAAGTGTCAATGATATGAATGTGTAAAATTGTCAAGTGTTGTATTTCGTCTAATCCAGTTTGTACACGGTGGTATAGGAGGCTTACAGTGATAAGTGATATCTTTGGATGCTTAAAAATAATTAATTCATGAGTATTACTCTGTGGCGTTTAACGAGGAAAAAGCACAATAAACCCTGTACGCCCATGGGAGTGTGGGTATCTGGGTAGCCCTTGCGGTGTGGTTATGTGGGCTCTTCTTCCATCCGGTGCGGTGGTGTGTCAGATGCTTTCTGGATGTTTTCTATGTTGCGTCCGTCTCCACTATTTCATCTCATTGTAAATATCCTTCAACAATCAAAGACTTAGCGGAGTGTGCGACATATGTAGGCTTTTTGTGGGTGTTTACATCCAATGGCTTGAATGGATGACGGTCGATTATCTGTCCAGAACCAGTGGGTTTTTCACTATGGTTTTTCTTCCCCACCCCTCGTGACGGAGGCTAATGAATTTGTCTCGTTCACTGTGTGGGCTTCATTTATAAAGGGCCAGGAATAGCCTGAACAATTATTACTTGCTTATCAGCCATTCTCGTACCATTCTCGTAGACTGAATCCGAGACCCGATTCAAGGGTATGTAAGTCTGTAAGACTCCAGCATTGATGCAATGGTTGACCAAATGCAACGTACGTTTATCGGCAGGAATTAAACCCCGACATACCGGAGTACGAGACGGTGAACGTCTCACTGAGAGGCTACGATTTCGCGATACTCGAATCATTCACAAGTTACTGTCATCGTCTGGCCCATAAACTCAACATCATGGCTGATTGGTCGGTATCGCGTGACGGTATCCCTGATTGGCCGCAATAATAACGGCGAAAAAACTGTACTTAGCTACGAGACAAGACTATTTATTTTATTGTAGCCTATACAGTGTAAACTCGATATAAGGCTCACATCTAAGCGCTTTAGTTCTTAAAACACTTCATGGACCCCAAAAATTGGCGCTCTAATTCAACTCATTCAAGTAGTGCTACTTTGGGACAGTATTGTTCAGCACGTCGTAGTCATATTACGTGACTACCACTGGCATGCCAGGCTGGTTGCTTGCCAATCCTATGCGTCTGTATAAAGCCTGCTGTCTGATTTATATGGGGGGGATCACAGGACGTTTAGGTGACGGAATCAGCAGAGGCTGTGTATTGGCTGTCGTATTTGGATCATTTAGCCGTTTGATTATCGCGCTTTGAGATGAGAAAAAGACTGTGTATTTAAAAATACAAATACAAAATGGCGGCCATAACGCGCCTCGATGTTAGAGCGCATCGAAAATCTGGACCCCTTGACCCGCATTATAATGAGTCTGGACTGTACTTTGACGAGTTTATGTGTGACATATGTAAAAACAATGATACTTGCTTTATCTGGATTCAGGGACTTCTAGCGTGTCCTTACGATTGTGTGTGCTCATGTAGCACGAAAATTGTTTTTATTCTCTTCGATACTTGAGTTAATGTGTGAATAGAATTTTTAATAAGTATTTGTAAAAATTTTATTAACAAAACTATCTTGCATAGTTTTTACGTGTTCTGTTTGAATGTTCAATTTTTTGTTTGAATGCTTGCCATTTCACCTGATATTTAATCGGATGATAATTTGTGCTGTGATACTCAATGTTTATGTTACTTAATACAGTCTGTTATCAACAATTTGACTTTTTCTACAATATACAATTGTACCAATTAATTTCTAGCAGTGATATATAATATACTTTCAGAAATTTGTAGCCCCAAAGATTTGAATAGTAGTAAAGAGCATCTGAAGTTTTTATGCAATGTAAAATTAATTATTTTATTCTACCATTTATTTCTTTATTTATTACATTTACCATGACCTGCCCTGGATTATTACGCTGCAGTTACCCAGTACCTCCGCGAACATCCAGGGTGCAAGTGTACAAACCATACTCGGCCGTCCCTGACAAAGAGTATCAGCTGTCCCTGTGCGAGAGGGTTGTGCAGGTCGCTCAGTCATCTACGATTTTATCATTTATTTGCCTCTCATAGATGCTATCATAACTATAACATCACTCTGCGCAGTCTGTTGGCTGCCACGTTTAAATATAGAACTTATAGCCACCATACACCATACGTTTATTTACAGTGAATAATTCATTTAAATTATCCAGTATCACCAATGTCATATGTTTAAGTGGCATGATACTAACTTTATTACATGATGTAAATTGTTAATGTAACGTGTTTTAGTGCAAATTTATTTGGGTTATTTTCTGATGCAGCTTAGGCCATATCAATGCTTTTAAACAGCGTATTCATAGATGTAAAGTGTGTTTGTTAGACAGCAATGCTGTTAGTGCACTTTTAATTAAATACATTTCAGCATATATTCATTATTATATTTTAACACCCTTTATTACATGATTTTTAGTACGTTTTTAGAGTTTGCCTGGAGCAGTGAAGTTTTCTGCTGTGCTTGTTCTAAGCTCAGCGACCAATGAACCCATGAAAGAATATCTTGAGATTGCCCCTGTTCTATTTTCATTTTCAGTTGGACAATGTAAGCAGCATTTCGCTCCCTTTGTATATACAGGCCGTACAGATGTCACAGCCACAAGGCATTCAAGTCGAATTCAAATACGTGAGAGAATTACAATACTGGCGAAGCATCCTCCCACACGCACACGCACACACAGCACAGTGTCACTAAGTGTACTTTTGTACAGTGGTTTATTTTATGATACAAGCTTTCACCATTTTGTATATCATATTGAAAAGTGCAATAGAAAGACTCGTGTCCGTACTTTGAATGCCCATTCTAAAAATTAGAAATTGTATGAAACTGCTATATAATGGTTTGACTGATAGGTCTTATGTAAGATACAAACATTCACATTGGTGTACACTTTTCTGCATAATAACATACACTACACACATTTTATTGATACCCGCACGCGTTGATGCAGTACTCCAGTCTCCTGCTATTTTCAGCTACTTCCACAACTCTCATAAAACGCGTGTTAATAGGCTGGGCCTTATGGCAAATAGATATCACTGTTAATAAGGTATAGTGGCCAAGTGTGGCGTATACGCAAGTACTATTATTTTCAGTGTGAAAATTAATTGTTATGAACGACTTCTATTTATTTATTCATAAATTTTCCAGGTAATGCGTGACTTGTCAATCAAATGTCAACATTTTTGCGGTCACATATATTCAAGGGGGGTGGGGGTGGATAAGACCTAGTAGTGAATGGAAAAATAATAATAAAGCGAATACGGTGGTGTAGACAATGCAAGAGACAAAGATAGTGTTTGGTATGATGTCTTTCTCGATGCTAAATGTATTGATCACTGATTGTGTGATCACAACACGCTACTCATCTTTTGTCAAGAGACGCTGTGGTCCACGTGTAAATTTACTTAATCATCGCGCCGCTTCTATATCAGTCCCTGACCAAAGATTTCAAAGACTTCAAGGAGCCCGCGGGCCGCATTCACCAAACGGGCCGCTATTTGGGCCATGCTGTGATAGAAAGATTAGCGGCATTATGTCATTTGCTACTATCGGCCATACTTAACAGCAAAGTGGACTAAGTATTTAAATGTTGCTGTCTATGTATATTTATTAATTCCATATTAGTACATTATCGCGCGGAGTTATATAAATTTATAATTTTACGGCATACTTTATTTGGTTATAATTGCACTGATGGACCCTGCGTACAAAAAAGGAAACACTGGGGATGTCAAAATTTATGATGTAAAGCAGCAGGAGAACTTCTGGAATGTTATAAATGTTAAACGAACATTAAAGGTTCAGGAAAACTATCCATTGGTATAATGGAGCCGGGAAAATTCTCTCTACAGCGCACACATCCATATAACTGTAGCGACTTATACACAAGAACTGTGTACGATGTAAGTGTATTAAGTGAATTAGGCATTTATATCACGCACTTTAAACCCATATGACGGTTTGCGAGGACTCATAAGGGGGGAGGGGTTGACAGATCTATAACAGGCGCCGGTAAGCCACACACAAATTTACCGTCCCAGTGTATATTAATTTACATTGCCACAAAGAAATTCGACCGGTATTTATCTATGGCATTTGAGATAAAGTACCTTGCCCAAGGGTACAACGGGAAAACACAGTGGTATTGCTCGGATTCGAACCATCCACCCTCTGGTTCGGAGGCCGGTGCTATACCATTGAGCTATCCCGTTCCCATGTTAACCATTGTGACTTTGTAGCTGCCCATTCCATTTCTATAGTTGTAATATTTAGTGGTAACACAGTGATCGGGGTTAAACTACTGACTTGATTAGTTCTTCTCAGAGTGCGATTCTTCGCTTGAATAGATGCAAGGTTCAGTTCTCCGTAAATATTAATTTCTTTCTGTCGTATCCTGCGATGTCATATCATCGCAGTAAATCGGGTCTGTATGTATATTTGTGTATTTATATGTGTGTATAGTTTTTATCATTACTAATTATAATAGAAGTATTTTGTGGTCACGTTTCGACATCAACTGCAGAGTAAATGCTGAATACTGTAGCGTGCGCGCGGGCTGTGAATGGCCTTCATGCCATTCTGCAATATGCCCGATGAATCATTATTCAGCACACCGGCTCGCACGGTGGTAGAGAAAGCCTTTCTATTTTTTTCTTGAAAATTTTATACAACAGCCCAGCTTTGAGATGTTTCTTCATTTATTCGTTGTTAATTGTACTCGTGTATTTATGTATTTATTATACTGTGAATTGGTTTATACCTAATAAAATGACGTACATGCGTATATCGCTGCTGTCCACAGCCGAGCACAGAAGAGGACGAGTTTCGTTACATACCAGACAAGGAGCTCATCAGCTTGAATACCCAGCTCGAAGACATGGACAATGAAAAATTGAAGAAAAAGAAAAGATAGCCGAACATTAGACATTTCCATCATTAAGCTGCATTAGTAACGTGTCAATGTGGTTGTGTATACGCTAGCTTTTGCTGAAGAAGCCAGCCATACATACGAACATGGCTTCACACCGCGTGTCTGAGGATCGTGGGTTTAGTGAATACAAACACACCGTCTCATGTGACATTGTGTAATATAATATACTACTCTAATTCCTGGCATATTAACATATGTTGTATTCAGACGGGATGATGGATGAGGCAAGGAGTAAAATTGTAAACGTATTCTTGAATGTTGGAAGGAGACCTTTTCATTAGAGACGTATATTTTAGGTATATTTTCTGTAGTCGCGATAATGGAGAGAAATACCTTGTCCAAATCGGATGCATGAAAACTGTGTCTGCTTACTGCTTAATATAATATATCACGTATTGTGATGAGTGTGTTTGGGAAAATCATGTCAGGAAGTTGTGACTTATTCGTGTGTTCAGTGTCCATATTCGTACATGACATGATATATTTGTCACGAATCAATATTGATAGTGATCAAACGTTTGTATGCATGAATCTTCAACTAAATGCATAGCAGTCATCTCCAGCGAACATAGCAACAATGAAATGTGGTTCTATAAAAATTCGGTCCGGTTTACCCATAAGGTTAGTGTCAGGGTATCTGCTTTCTGCTCGTGTCCTTGGGTGTCATGACGGAACATCGGTGGCTGGAAAGACGTAGTTCACTGTGCCAAATACGTATTCATAAAATCTGCATTTTCTGTATGAATAGCTATAATACGCTTGCATTGTTTTATGAATGAATTATTTCAACTGTCTTTAATATATCTTATTTTATTTAATATAAAATTAACAACATAGCAAATAGGGTACTTTACAAATGGCCTTTATTCCACACAATTTAACTCTAGTTATTACGCGAGAATTTTTCATTTTTAATTAAGTCTTTGATAAACAGAGACAAAAACGTTCAAATACTGTAAGTCAATATTATCTCCCTAGAGTGATATACATATACATTTTATGCACGTTAAAAAACCAATTTGATATTAGTATTTGTGGGGATACATATTGTGTGTATAAATAGTGTATATGGTAGGAATTTACAGGGCAAGCTCATTTTCTACTTTGTTATTTGGCAGACATGGTCCATCGGTTTGTGTCATTTATCTTATCACCAGAGAAAAGAGAAATGATTATTTACATATATTATTATTGTCGTAAAACAATCACAAGGCACTTGGTCATTGAGCCAATTCCCTTCTAAGGTGTGATGTGATTATAATAATAATAAAGCTTTATTTAGAGCACCAAATTCATTCACGCGGTCGCTGTATTGTGCCTCGGCTTTTTTCGTCAGTTATATTTTTGTCAGCGAGTGACACTATTTTGGTTGCTGTCTTCTAATTTTTGTGAGTTGTAACACAAGCTTGGGGTTTATATAGAGGACGTGTTCTGTTGTACGGGGCACACAGAGCAATCTGAGTCTGTCCCAGGTAAGGTAACCTACTTGGATGTGGTGGGGGACTACCCATTTGGGTATTCACTTTGGAGTGTTGCCCGAGGTTATCATCGGTGTCCGTGTAGGCGTGTGTTCCCTGTCAGCCACCTAGGTGGTTGTCCGCATAAAGAGACCCTTACTAATATAGTGAAGGGAGTGGCATAATATCCACCAGCTGGTATACTGTACGTTAGGTCGGCTCGGTGGGGGTAGACTGGGTACAGCCATGCCTTATTTATCTTAACTATCTTGATTTACGTATTCGAGTCACGGTTAATATATCTTAATTCATATACTTTATTAGATCAGCGTAGATTGCCGTGTATTCAATCAAATTCTCCATACAGTTCTATCTAACTTTAATTTATGTGAAGTTGCCCTTGGTCACTGTCTAGACTAAAAGCGTACAAGCAAACGGCCCAGTCTCGGCTATTCCCTGTGAAAACTACAACATTTATAGACCGCACGTATCAGCCAATAAAGGCTCTCAGATGCGGTTTGCAATTATATGTTTTTGGCAACTATTAGGCGCATATACAATACCTTCGACACTCACATATCACCCCGCCAAGGATAATATCGAGCATCTGCCAATTTTGGAGACTGGTTTTCAAGCAATCGAGAATAAATGACTTGCTGAGGATCATCGCAAAAAGTCAACTGGTCAGCGGTTTCGAACCCACGATGTTTCGGTTATGAGTACAGTCCTCCTACCACTCGACTAACTGCTTCCTAACTTGTTTATTTGATCTCTTATCGGCATCCAGACAGATTGCGAAGAGTTATATATTGCAGTATCCAATAATATGGGGGCAGCTGGCGTAGTGGTTAGAGCGCTTGACTTTGAATCCAGGGGTCCCTGGTTCGAATCCCGCTCTGACCAGTATACTAACTGTGGCGTTTTTCGGGCTGAAAGCGCCTCAAACCCCATTGCCCATGGGGGTCTTGGTAGCCCTTGCAGTGTGGTTCTGTTAGGGCTTTTTCCCTCTGACATTTGCTGTGCTTCAGATGCTCTATACATGATCTCTATGTCGCTAACCTCTCCGCTATGTCATTATCTCATTACCATTGACCTTCCATAGATTTAGCGGAGTGTGCGTCATGTGTAGCTCGTATGTAGACATATGGAACGAGTGGCGTGAATGGAAAAAGGTCAATTGTCTGCCCAGAGTCGGTGGGTTTTTCACATTAGGTATTTTTCCCCCCACACCTTGTATGTCAGGCTAATCAAATTGTCGTGTTAACCACATAGGCTACCTTTGTAAAGGGTCATAAATGAAATTAGCCTACACAACGATTACTTCAGTAGTCAGCCTATAAATAAATAAATAGAAATAAATACTCCAATAATATTTATGTGTAATTTTTTTCGCATGAATATTTTTGTTAGAAATAGAAAGAAATGTGTGTAGCTGTGGTAACGTAGGAGATAAACAGCAATGCTTTTTATATATTCCAACTAGTTTGATGCATCACAAGCTTTCCAGTATACACAACGCTTCATCAGATAATGTAACTCGTTACTTTGTAATAAAGGTGTTGCCTTCAACCTCCCAAGTTACCGTCTAAAATATAGTCTTAATGTGATATGGTACAACGTAAAATCTTTATTGCAATTGTTGGTATAATCCTGTTAATATTTCTAAAATACAGTTTATATCTCTAAATATCCACTACACCGGTTAGGTTATCCAAACACTAAGGGATTCTTATATTTGATTGATGCCCAGAACCAGTCAGCCGTAACAACTTCCTGGTCATTTCTAGCATAACTCTAACTTAAATACAGATGTGGCACACTTTGACTAAACATTTGTGAAGGAATATTAATTATCTATGGATATACAACGCGCATTTATCGCTCTGTGTGATCAATATTAGTAAATTTGTTTTTATATATATATATATACACATAGACCTACTTATTGTCTTTGAGGTACCTATATTAATTTTTCACCAAGCAATTTTTCGTCCCATGTTCGTATCGTGCACTTTATAACATTATTTAAGTTTGGCAGTGTTGCAGTATTTAGGCGATGCTGTATATTAGCTTTTGCTTGGCGTCTAATTCCATAATTTATGGTATTTCTTTGAGATTTTTGGAGATTTAACGTTACACGTTACTTGCGCTCGTGTATATATAATGGATGTCAGACAAGATGGAAGAAGCCTGGAACGTTTGCTGAAGTTCTGGTTGGCTGTCACCATACTTCTGTTGGTTTACTGCACGAAAACATCAGCCGTACAGACTCACTGTATGTATTCAGCTGCTATAGACTTTACCAACTTTATGACTATGGTTGCTTTACAGGGTCAAGCACAGAAACAACCTGTCTATTTTTTAATGGCTTGCTTTTACTGGGTGATATAAGTCACAGTTCGTGGTACGCTGTATCATATTACAGTGGAACACTATTGCACATATTGCGGAGCATAAAAGTTCAAAGGCATGCTTCGTCATGCGTATCTGGATTCATGTGCTACGTACAGTCTTAATCATACATGCAAACCTCTGTTGTTGCGTTTAGCCGCTAAGGTTAGAATTTGGAAAATGTATGACGCAAATAATTTATTCACTTAATTTTGTGCAAAGAAAACGCATTTAAATATATCAACATTGCCCACAGAATGATTCATGCGAAGTGACTAGTTTGATGCGAAACGAAATATATTTATGTCTCCAAATATACTGGATCTGTTGGCAATAGTTGTTGGGTCTAAGATTAAATCGAAAGGATCCTCAGTTTGGTAGAATGTCTATCAAGGTAGAACATCATGAGGGATTTACTGTGGTTTTTATTACCAGTAGTCGCAACATGTCCATGGTAGAGGATAATGGGAACGGGATAGCTTATCGGTAGAGCACCAGCCACTTGTCCAGAAGGTGGAGGTTTCATACGTGGGCAATACCATCGTGTTTTTCCTGTTGCAAGGCGCTTTATTCTGAATATTCTGGTCGAATTAGCCATAAATAATTACATGTGAAAGTTCTTTGTGGCAACGCAAATTAATGCGCATTAGAAAAGTAAATTCATGAGTGGCTTACCGGTGCCCCGTTATAGCGCTGCCAACCCCCCTGTTGAGTCCTCACAAACCTCCATTCACCAAGCTGCGCAAGCGGATTTAAAGTGCAGGCTATAAAATTTTCATTTACTTTTTCAAACTTTTTTGGTACAATAATACTTTCGGTACCTATAGTCATCTGTATTTTTACCTACCTCCAAACTAAACAGGAAACCTCGGACTGAAATTTTGCCTTTGAATCCACCATTTCTCAATAAGCAGACGATGATAAACAAAGATTTTTGTGTAGTTCTCACCTACTGTTCATGAAGCAATATGGCTAATTGTCTAATATGCTAATGAACAATTTTGGCTACTGGCCATTGGCGCCGTAAAATTTCATTTGTGACCCACTATGGCTAACACCCATTGACACTAAAATTATATTCATGAACCACTATGGCTACCACTCAATGACACTGTAAAATTACATCTATGAACCATTATGGCTACCACTCAATGACACTGTAAAATTACATCTATGAACCACTATGGCTACCACTCAATGACACTGTAAAATTACATCTATGAACCACTATGGCTACCACTCAATGATACTGTAAAATTACATTCATGAACCACTATGGGTACTACACATTGACACTGTAAAATTACATCTATGAACCACTATGGCTACCACTCAATGACACTGTAAAATTGCATTCATGAACCACTATGGCTACTACACATTGACACTGTAAAATTACATTCATGAACCATTATGGCTGCCATCCATTGACTCTGTATAATTATGTTCACTTTCATGGAACCAGGACATGTAAGTGGCCTCATGTGCACTACTCATTCCAGGAGCTTGCTAAAATATGGACTGGCACCCTTTTATATCTGTTTGTTTTAGACTTGGTGATGGTCACTCGGGCCTCGGGCCTTACCACCGATACTACTTACATACAGTTGATCGGACCGAACGGTACTACAGAAGAAATGCCTCTGTTAAATTCCAGAGTAGCAGCTACGACCCATCGGTACGGACAGCTGACATGATTCTATTGTAGCGTCTAGTAGACATCAACGTATGCAAGTCTTATTTATCTGTTACTCGAGACAATTTGGGGGAAGCAGGTAGCTGAGTGGTAAGATAGCTAGACTCGTAGCTGAGAGATTGAAGGTTCGAAACCGCCGCCCGTTTGAGTTTCTGTGATGATGCACAGTAAACCATTTATCCTCAGTTACTGGGATGGGCACATCTCTAAAGTAGGTGGATGCTTGATATACTCCACTGGTGATACGTGAGTCCAATGTCTGCGCTAAATAGCTGCTATAAAGATTAGTTAAAATGAAAAGTAAACACTGAATAGTTGAAAATAAGCTGATCACCAAGATTTCAATTTTTTATTTTAATATCCTGTTACATATATATATATATATATATACATGCTATCAATACCTCGTATTTCATGTAATTCGTTTTTTTAAAGTTATAAATAAATTGTATTTTATGTTTTAGTTTTTCTTTTGTGTGCTTTGGTGTCCTAGATTCTTGAGATCTCAGGAAAATCTTTTTCTGGAGCTCAAAGAAATATAATTGGGCGGCTTTGTCAAATAGATAAATGCCACGTTTGTCAAATAGATAAATGCCACATTTGTCAAATAGATAAATGCCACGTTTGTCAAATAGATAAATGCCACGTTTGTCATATAGATAAATGCCACATTTGTCAAATAGATAAATGCCACGTTTGTCAAATAGATAAATGCCGCGTTTGTCAAATAGATAAATGCCGCGTTTGTCAAATAGATAAATGCCACGTTTGTCAAATAGATAAATGCCACGTTTGTCATTTTCAGTACTTTTTTTTATGTGTTCCGAATGAAAGATGTGGGTACAGTGTGCACGGTGAAGCTGCGACTTTCAGGATTTGATGGATGGAGAGTAGGCAAGGTGAGATCAGCGTTGGCGTTTGAGGGATATACATTGCTTCTAGTGTGAACCAGTATGATTGTTTTAAAAATTAAAAATCCCGATTCTATGCATTAGTTAAATAACTATTACATGGTAATACTCGTCTGCTAACTGGAACCATTCTGACATTCAACCCCTGTTCTATTAAATGGCTATTTAGTAAGGATCCCAGCTTTAGCTGGATAACGGTTAAATAAAAAAAATTTGCGCAAGCCCTGAAGTGCTCATATATTTTTGGTGATATGTTATTGATCATTATTAATCACATAACTGAATTATCAATTTATATTAATTGCAAACCTGAATTATCAATCATTTTATTAATCACAAACCTGAATTATCGATCATTTTATTAATCACAAACCTGAATTATCAATCATTTTATTAATCACAAACCTGAATTATCAATCATTTTATTAATCACAAACCTGAATTATCAATCACAATCCCTGATTGTCACAGACCCTTTACCGAATCATTTTGACAAACATGTGTTAATGAATTTGCATTAATATAAGTTCCATTCTTTCAGTAGTTATGTTTTATATCGCTTTCTGGCAGGTGAAACTTTTTGACGCTTTATGGTTTCAACCATACCCCCTCAGTTCAGTGGTAACTTTGTATATTTTGACTATAATGTAGGACTGCAAGTTCCCAGCAGAACATTGTGATTTTATGTTTTACAGGCCATTGTAGTTGAATTAAAGACTTTCAATTTGCGACAATTTTTGTTTGATGAAGAAATAAATGACATGGCCACATTGACAAGAAATATCAGCAGTACGTGGAATATATAATATTTTATACGAAAATTATTTTTGCTAATTCACATCGTTAACAAATGTACACCGGTCACAATGTACACTTTTGATCAGCTGTTAGTCTGGTATGAAGAATTTCAGGCATTTTATCATGGTATTGTATGATATGACGATAACGTGTAACAGTTGATGATGACATCTTGTGGGTATCATTCTGTACTATATCACGTGGGTCTCTGTGTATGCCCCATCGTTTTAGTGATACATGGGCTTCTTTTTGACTCTAGAAGACGCTCGGATAACTACAGTAAGGACTAGCAAATGTCTTTTTTCTAATTTATTACTAGCATAAATTAGATACTCAAAAAATATATTTTTTTCACAGGGTGAAAAATTACAATTAAAATGATTGAGCAACGACCGTTCGTTCTTCACATCTGGATATTATGTAACTCTGATGGGACTATTATCTGAATATTATAATCCTCTTGTATCATTTCTTCCTTATCCTTACCATTAATCTCTTTTTATAATTGGAGTATTCCCCCAAAAATCATACATTTTAATACAAGGTTCAGCTTTTAGGGGGAATCTGAAAACGTAATAAAAATATAAACACTTTTACTAGTCTGTGTATCAATGTGAGTTTTATTACTTTTGAATTGGTATGTATGTATTTCATTCGTGTTTTTAGGTCTTTTATCATACAGGACAATCAATTGAGGTGGGTTTATGATTTGTGAAAATATTGCCATTATCATTATATCTCATGTTATGGAAGGCCTCTATCTTATGTATGCCCATCCACTAGTCTTGTTACTCAAAAATCCGTTGATATTATATTTTTTGGAACAATAATATTAATGGGAATTCAATGTAGGTTGAATGTGGAAATTGGCAGGAAATGGAACATGGAGTAACTGGGGAGATTGGGGCAAGTGTGACGCAAAGTGTGGACAAAATGGCGTTGTTAGGCGACATCGTGTTTGTTACAATCCTGAGCCTATCTGCGGAGGGTCACTGTGTACGGGGGCGAGTGACGAAATTCGACCGTGCGCTGGTGCACCATGTCCCACAGGTGCGCAATGTCTTCCCTGTACCACATCCCCGCCAACAACAGTCGCAGCCCCGTGTACAACACCCTCTCGTGTGTATATTTCGAATGGCTTATCTCTCACTTAATACACCATAGTTATTTATTTCAATTGTGATTATGCTTTTAAAAGCCACTTATGAAATTTTACATATTTATAGTGACACTAAAAATTTAAAAAAATAATAATAATAATACATACGTACGCATGTCCGCTCGCTCACTCGCTTACTCGTTCGCTCGCTTACTCGTTCACTAACTTACTCGCTCACATGCTCGTTCGCTCGCTCGCATGCTCCTGGATTTACAATAGCCTCTTTTTTGTTAATGGTGTTTAATCAGTGTACGCTTGATACCTTGTGTGCCACGTGTTGTATAGGACATAGTTAAGAATAGGGTGATTCCCAAGGTCATTATTGTCCTTTCTAAACTCAGCCTATGACTGGTTAACACAACAAATTTATTAGCCTCACTTATAAGTTGTAGGGGCAAGCACCTAGGGTGAAATACCCACTGAGTCTGGGCAGACAATTGACCTTCCATTCTAAAATTGAATGATGATAAAACTGAATTCGTTATTTCGCGCAAGCTGTCAAACCCACAGTTCTTGGTGTCACTCACTCTCGGCTCTGAATCTCTGTGTCTGATGCAGCCAGAAATTTGGGTGTCATGTTCGACAAGAATCTTTTTCTGATCATATTAATTCTGTATGTCACATCCAGCTGCCCTACATCAGACGCATCAGACCGTACATTCCGCACTATACCACTGTATCCAGTGTCTGTTGGTTGATTCTCGTTTGGAAGACTAATTCTCTTCACTTGGCGCCCATATCTATCTTCTTCACCGACTACAGTTAGTCCATAAAAGTGCAGCAATCAAAATTTTCTCGTATTACACATCGCCTGGTAGAGCTACACTGGCTGCCTGTGTCGCAGAGTATCATTTACAAGGTGCTGACTTTCATTATCAAAAATCATGCACCACTCTGGCCCTGCGTTAATCAATGACATGATTTCTGGTTATGTGTCCTGTCACTTTCTCAGTATCTAGTGACAGTTGACTACCATCACCTAGTCGCTACTCGAAAGTTCGCTTTGCTGGGCGCACTTTATGGTATGCACTGCCCCTCGAAATAAGAATCATAATCACCATTAAAACATTTAAAACCATGTTTAAGTCGTATCTTTCCACACAGTATAAACCCTAACTGTGACGACTACACCTTTTCCAATATTTGTTGTTATTTTTCCACCTCTGTGGACCACCCTGTGAGCATGCCTGCATGCAGTGGGGCTATATAAATGCCTGTTATTGATTTATTCACCCCACTGGTTCCAAGCATCCACAGACAGGCTACATATGTCACACACTCGGGTAAGTCTATGATGGTATATGCTTATTTACAATGGGATCACAACATAGCGGGGAGGTACATGACAAAGAGAGACATCCGTAGAGCATCTGAAGCACAGTCATGTCATAGAAGAAAAGCCTAAACAGAACCGCACTTCAAGGGCCGCATAAACCACTATAGGCACAGGGGTTTTAAGGTGTTTTTTGCCACAGTCGAATGCTCTTACCACTAGGCCAACTGTTGTAATAACAATTAGTTATTGAGCCTATCTCGCTCTCCCTATGCTGACTTCACTTGCATATTATTTTAGCTGAAATATTCGTTGACTTTTTCTCATTCTGCTATTATTAAAATCGTCTAATCTTTGGTCATATATTTCACTCACCAAAATTCAGTTCCAGATCCATGATTTAATCAATGTAGTACGTGTCATTCACACAGCATCTGTGTCAGCTGCAGCAGATCGAAAAGTTCCTCTCATCGGAATGGGTGTCATCTTGGCTCTGAGCATCGTCCTCAACATTATCGTCGTTATGTTCCTCATTGTCGTTATAAGGTATCATTTGCATACAATCCTTCAGTTGGAGAGAAATGCAAAGAAAAAACACATCGGAGGTTTTTCTATGCATTTCTCTCCATTAATGGCTACTCCATTGTCACGGCCGGGATAGGCCGAGACAGGGCCGCTTGAGGTGCGCCGTAAATTTAAATAGCGACTAATTGACTATACAAACGCCGAATTGCTGATACAAGTATATTAAAGCAAAAATATGCACAAATATAAATATTAATGAATGTCAACGCTAGCCGAAAGTTATATAAGAACATCACACAGTAATAAGATAAATACACTGCCTATATATTAACTAAAATATATCGACACAATACACTGCAGTGTATTTCTATCTTATTATACCGCCAACGCCCTCGCAGGGCGTATCTATACCCTGTCAACCCACCCAAGCGACCTAACGCTTGGTATACTAGCTGGTGGATATTACGCCACTACCCCACTACAACGCCAGTGGGCCCGTTACGCT
>WURV02139091.1:0-17629 GCA_011762755.2 Epimenia babai
CATGTTGGCGTCTGCTACCCCGTGGCATCGCGCGCAGTGACGATTACGAAACGTGAGCTCTTGGCCGGAGATGACGCTTTGGACCGGCAAATAATGATCGAAGATGTCTTCATCCGGACGTTCACAAAATATGTCACCGTGATTTGTCTCATTTTCCGGACATCGCGTTATCATTACGTATTTCGTTATGTCCACGGCTTGCGACTGCTTAAACTCGTGAGACAAGCACTTAGCGTATTTGTTGCCTTCAGGAACTTCCCCTCGGTGGCGATACGCATCAAGGCAGCAGGCGTTATACGTGAAACACGATTCGTCACAGCTACACGAACTACAAGTTAATCCTTCGATGGGACAATTATTTGTTGTTTTTGATTTGTCACAGAGGGCTTCTTTACCGCAAGTAAACGCGCTATATTCTGCAAGATCATCTACTGAAATATTTCCTTGGAATACCATCCGGAAAAAAGAAGGCGGTGCCATTAAATTTTGTCCACATATAACACTAACGATCCACGATATTAGGGCGTAATCCACAACGTCTATCGTTAATAACGAAAAAGGTCTCTTAAAAATCATACTGTGTCCGCTGCAAGTTAAGGAGACTCAAAAGATCTTGATTGGCGAACTTCTCTCGATCGATCTACATCGAGTGCTAAGCGAAAATACTTGGAACGCGCAAACGCATTTTATCAAGTTATTTGTATAATAAATAGTTTTTTCCCTTTATATACACAAGTTCATATATCTTATCAATAACACACCTTTGATTACTCTGTTTATTAGCGGAAAAGATCGCGTGCGCGTGAAAACCTTTCCGATTTGGGCGACGAGATTAAATGGAAAAATAATTGTCAAAAATAATTCGGCTTTTTGATTACCTAAGTAACTAGCATCACAGACTTTTGCAACAGTCTATCATGACCATTCAAATTGAAGTGATTTTACAAATGTGATCGTATTTATTCTTATAACAAAGCTACGAATTTTCAGAGCGAACTCTTATTTTGGTGCATGTTATTATATTGGTGTCATAATCCTATATTTAAGTTCATTATAATACACTCTTAAAATAAGCCATTCTAGGACTACCTTATACCTGATAAGTGTACACATATACACGGGCGGTCATCGGTAACGCGCGGTCACAACCCGGTAGTGATTCAGAGAAACTTCTTATATCACGAGTGCAGGCGAGAACTCTTAAACATTACAGTAGACCCGAGTAGGGTAATCGCGTGACATCGACTTCCCCAGCCGGACTATCGCTTCCGTGGGACAAAGCGCGAAAGGACGAATGACGCGCAGTTTAACAGGACGTCATTACAAAGGACGTCATTAGAAAGCACGTCATTCGCGATCCCACGGGAGATACAGAACAGGGTACGAACGCCATCACCCACGTTATCTGGTATTGCGTCGAGAACTTTATTCTTATCGCACGATATAGGCCAGATTATTCTAATTAAAAACTACAATAGACCTTTATACACCATTAATGACATCGCTGTATTTCTAATAATCGTATCGCCAGTATTGAATTGTGAGCGTATTAATAATTGAGATACATATACAGGCGTGTCGACGTCATTTCCACATTCGAAGAGCGGATACTGTAGACGAACACCGATTATAGACAGTAATGGAGTGCGTGGAAGTCACGATGTGTAATCCCGAGGGTCGAAACCATTGCTCCAAGAGTGACTGGTGGGTGGGTGACTGAGTGCATAAGTCTTTACCGATGTTTTTCATGGACGACTACAACCGGGTTTATTTCTGTAATTGATTCTTTTATTGTAGAGCACTTAGTAGATGTTACAAGACTATATAATAATGCCAAGGTTAATGCTTTGTTTTCAGACCGTTCGGTGCACCGTACACTTGGGATCAACACTGGTCAACATTTTCAGTTCAACCCAACTAGTTACTCAACCAGAATACTAGGATGCTTTACAGTGTTGTAATTAAGGCCGATGGTCATATGCGTAATGAAACGATATATTTACGATTTTGTTGCTTTGTTTTTATTCTTGATTTTGCATTATCACATTATCGTGTGAGATTACATATAACAGTTTAATTTTGAAACAAAACTTAACAGGTGGCAAATTTGTTTCAGATTTTGCAAGGGGAGGGAATTTCGATAGGACGCTTATTCACTTATCAGTTCTAACATTCACTTCATTTTCTGTGATATAATTTAAATATAATCCGTTAATTGTTGGCGCCAGTGGTGTAGTGGTTAGAAGCGCTCCTCTTCATGCGCGAGGCTACGAGTTCGAACCAGCAGAATTCAGAGTTTTTTCCCGCGCCTTCCTGGATAGGAAATGTGCTAGATTTTCGTGCTTGAATATTGAGGACGATTTTACGTGGAATGATTTATTATAAAAAAATCTCAGGGATGTAACAGGGTAATGTTGTACGTCGACAGACATTTATAAAACAGCACAAAAACCTCGCCTTTACCTTTTTAGCGTCATATTTGTATACCCATTTATAAATAGAATTACACTATATTATTACTCGAAAACTGCTTGACCATAAATTACTCTAATTTAATCTTTCATGGATAGTGGGAATTCAATCTTCGGCACGTCTTTAATATGGGACGGATTGTTATTATCCTTTTTCGTATCTTATGATTTTTTACAAATGCAAGTGTCCTTCGATGTTTTTGCTGTCGTCTCTTACGACACTCACGCCGACAAAATTATCATTGGTTACACATTTAAGCGAGTGTCTGACCTAAATCGGTAGGTTGGAGCCTACCGTCCTGTGAATTTTGAACGTTAACCGTCTACTCGAAATAGGTGTATTGAACAAAATCATAATTAACGAATGTACCCCCTATTATAGGGAGGTCCGAAGGGTAAATTCCAGCCTAGCCGTGTATGTATATTTATTTCAGTCACAAATGAATGATAAAAACGCGACCGAAAAGTGTGCTTCAACCGCTGATGAAATGAAATTTATTTTGATTAGGGTATAGTCCGTATCAAACTTAGCTAATTGCAACCTAAAATTATTTTTCTCTGTCTATGCTCATTTATCGATTTTCCGCCAATATACCAAAGTAGTCATTAGTCACAAGGCCACGCGGCCAGAAAGAACGCGGTCTTGTTAGCGACCGCCCCTTTGTCTTTTCGGCAGCCGCTGGTTTCCTGGCGGGATCATATCCTCTTACAGGCTCCGTTGGAAACTTTTACAAGAAGATTGGATATACGACATTGGAAAGTAAAAATGATGACATCATGCCCGTGTGCATGAGATACTAGTTTTTAGTGTATTAAGTGTAACATTTAAAAAGTGTAGCTACTTGTCAGCCCAGCTCTCAGACATGCACAGAACTTTGAATTGGTAAAAATTCTTATGGACAAGAACCGTCACGTCATCGACGGTCGGGTAACGGTGTTAAGTGTTCTAAATACGACAAAACAATTCTTTATTCTCTCAAAAAGAGGCGCAGATGTGTAATAATATCAATATGTGACATTAAAATACGACAAGACAACGCAGTGAGAAAGAAGAGAGAATGCGAGAATATCCTATTTCAGCTGCATATTGATATATAACAGCACTATAATGCATTTACCATAATAAGGCGAACAAACACGTATAGTATATTGATATACGTATCAACGCAGTTGAGTTGATAGAGCATCAGACCGCTTATTTAGAGGTCGTGGGTTCAAGTTCAATCAGAAGTATAGATTTTTTCTGTGCATTTCTATCTCTAGGGATGACCATTCTTAGCTTTGTTATAGTTGTACAATAGTCGAATAAAAAATGGTTCAAATCAAAATATAATTCGTTTTCCGAATTGTATTATTTCCTTAGCTGATGACCGATGACTACAGGTGTGATACTCCTTTTCTTTATGTGATGGTAAATAGGATAGCCAATGTAGTTCTATAAATAGCTGAAGAGAAAGGCACAGGAAAAAACCTATACGGGGTATATCAGGGGTATATGGTTTTTCCTGTGCATTTCTCTCCTTTTCTTTAGTATACCACATTAGACTAATGAGACAGATTTAAATGGGGAGGTTGCGTTCTTTCCTTTAACGATACACAAATAATTATAAAATAAACAGAATTAAGAATTTTAGGAAGTCCTCAGCGTAACATCGCTGGTGTTGTGAGTGCGGGACTCCTTTGAGGAAGTGTTTGTGGTCTTTGTTGAATCGCTGTATACCGAGCTGGTTCTCGGAATCACGCAATTACAGAGCTGCGTCAGTATATCGCGTTTGAAGACATATGATATGCAGACAAAAACACCGATTATGGAGTTCAGAAACGAGAACAGGTACCAAAAAACTTTTGATTTGGTTGCCGCAGCAAGAAATCCGACCAACCACGTAAACCCGAGAAGGAGAGACATTTTGAAATACACAGCAGTATGACTGACGTTTGCTCGAGTGGTTGCGTCAAATATTTCTTTCTTCGACTTCTTCAAAGCGAGAATTACGTTAAAAAAGAAAATAATATTTACAAAAATAATAAGGGCCACAGGGAGCGCGAATCCTAAAGCAATTCCTAAGGGCTTGGACAGAAAGCAAACGTAACCCCCGTAGCCAATAACTGACCAGTTACTGACCGCCAAGTTAACCAGGATATACACGCCAACGATGATAAGCGGTGAAATGAAACTGTATAGTGAATACATCGATAGCCATTTTCGTTTCGACATATATGTGAGCGGTCTGCAGAACACGCGATACATGTGAAAGGCGCAGACTGATTTCCAAAAGAACAAGGCCAAGTAGAAATAGTGATTAAGGGCACCCAGAACGGAGCACGTCGTCTGCGAAACGTTCGCTCTAATTGTGGTGATAAACAGCAACTGCGCTACGAACATCGTTGAAAATAACGCCATGTTGTTAAGGCCAGGAAGGGTCCGCAAAGATGGCAGAATTGCGTATGTGATCAAGGTAATCGCCAGACCTAACAAAGACAGGGAAATACATACAATCGTCAAGATCACTTCTTCGTAGTCATCTTCTCGCGAGTTGCGGATTGTTTTATTTCGGCTAACCTCATAGAAACCTTTAAATGAGGTACAAATGTAAACCTTTTTCTCTTTCAATCGATATTGTCCAGGTTTATAGACCGTTTTGGTCGCGAAAACGAGAATAGAATCGTCTTGAATAACAACGTACTCTGATTGGTTGAGTAGAATCATTGGGCAAGAGAGCAAATTATTTACTACTAGGAAATACCTATCAGATATGTCATACATTTCTGGAACCTCAATGTTATAGTTAATGGATTTCACTATCGATATAACGACTTCGGTATCATTATTTTCTATGCCGTTTTTCCAATGAGAAAATGGATTTTCACTCGCGTCATCGAGAAGCAAAGGTCGTCGAGCAACCTTATTTATTTCTTCTGGATTGTTTGATAAATACCAGTGTGTGTTCTGTATATCAAGCAGCGTTCTCTGGACGACTTCTCGAGGATTGTGTTGTCCGATAATCACTTTCGTGTACACGGTTAGGTTTTTTATTTTAATGTAAAAATCTTCTCTCGTAAAACTTGTTAAGATCGTTTGCCAATATGAGGCATAGCCAAAAGGTTTAAGTATCTGTTTAACTGTTCTTCCGTAGTCTTCAGCAAACATCGTCTTGGGGTATGTCATACGGATTTTTATGTCTTTTGAAGGAAGAACGTTGTAGGCAGACCGATATCCAACACCAAACGTCGACGGAACGAGATCGTGGCAGCTGTGATTTTGAATGACCATTCCGAGTGGGCAGTAGATTAGCCGACATTTTCCCTGCAAAGCAGAAAACACAAGTTAGTAACCGAAGTTTCCTTAGGCCTACAGTTGAGATAATAATAATTATGTACCATCTACAAAAATATATAGTCGATCGATCTTTCGTTCATCAGTACAGTTCAAACTCAGTTTTAAGGTGCGTCGTCTACGATTATATAGCCTGGATAATTGAAGCGAAATCATCTCTTGCTCCATGCGATTGCATCCCGAATCTGTATGGAGAGCCAGATTGAATAAATCATGGAAAGCCATGTAAAAGTTTGCTTAAATTCCCTTGCCCGACATTTATATCGTTGTACTTCGCTATATATGAAGGTGTGCTTGACAATTTTACACTCATTTATCTGAGTATACGTTTATTGTGCCTGTGAAAGCTCATGTTTCAATAAATTTTCATTTTCTTAAAAGGTGCTGCCATGTTTTTATGCTAACGCGGCTACCTTATGAATACGATCAACTTTAGAAATGTATTGGTTGAGTTAATCGACTCCGTGTTACGTGTCTAAATTTCTGTTCTTCACATCGAGCTTGATATAGCATTCGAAATAGAATTTATTATTCTTGCTAATGGAGTTATATTCATTAATGTTTTACTTACCGCGTGCACGTCGTAAACCATATCCCATCTGCAACTGACTACTTCCTTTACAGTCACAATCGTCAGCTCTGACCTTGTATTGAAATCGAGCAAGACCGAAAGAGGAGCGGCGAAATATCTTTTTCGGGGCTGAAAGCAATTTTCGTGGTGCCGACGACCAATCCACTCCCTATTACAGTAAAGGCAGATCTCGTTTTTATACCACTGGTATGAATTATCAGGCGTTAATTCTCTTATCGGATGATTGAGGGTCTCACAGAGGTGTTTTGTTTCTTCGGAGAATTGTTTTGGACAGGTCGAAATAACAGATGTGTTTCCGAGATCGTTATCGCACGTCGCGACCTTAGCTCCGTCGTAAGGTGCTGCAAATATAGCGCACTGATCCGATTCGAGGGTAAATTTATAGTAGTCGGATATAGAACGTATTCTAGAATAGTCTATCAAACCGCTGCATCTTTGTTCCTTGATCCACGATGTCATGTTGGCGTCTGCTACCCCGTGGCATCGCGCGCAGTGACGATTACGAAACGTGAGCTCTTGGCCGGAGATGACGCCTTGGACCGGCAAATAATGGTCGAAGATGTCTACGTCCGGATGGTCACAGAATATGTCACCGTCATTGGTCGTGTTTTCCGGGCATCTTGTTATCATCATATATTTCGTTGTACCAACATTTCGCGACTGTTTAAACTCGTGCGACAGGCATCTTGCGTATTTGTTGCCTGTAGGTATCTCTCCACGGCGCCGATACGCATCGAAACAACAGGTGTTATACGTGAAACAGGATTCGTCGCAGCTACACGAGCTACAAGTTAATCTTTCGATAGGACACATATTCGGTGTTGCTGAGCTATTACACAGGCCTTCTTTAGCGCAAATAAATGCAGTATACCCTACCAGGTGGTTTAGTGTGATATTCTTTGTTGGTAGTCCTATTGTGAAACCAACCGGTGCTGGGAATTGTTGATGTGTTCCGGTGATTACCGACAATATTAGGAGATATTTCAAAACCTTCATTTTATATTGGGAGTTAGAACGAGTTAGAAAAGGAAGTCGACGAGAAAACCGTTTGCTTCCGGGACGCCGTGCAACCTCGGTGTATTGGCATACAACTGCCGAAACGCATTCGATGCAAAATTTAACTCGTGAATGCCTAAATATGATGAATACTAACGCAATAATACGATCGCTTTCGAATTACTCAAGCAATCACTATTATTACTAGTTTTCAACCGCCTATTACAATGAAAAATACACTAATTTCACAAATATTATTATTTTTATTCTAACCACACAGATCTAGTGTCAAACCGACTCGTGTAATATTGCGACTTTGCCAGCCGGACTAGAATATCTTTCGACTATGTAGAAGAGCAAAATTATAAATAACGTTAATGCTGTTGATGCGAACTGGTGTTGCATCGAATGACACACTTGATCCCCCAGGAAATACAGAATATTCTCATAAAGCTATTAGATTAGGACACCTCGTAAAAGTTGCGCGGAAGCGCTACCCAGCTTTATCTAGCTGGACATTACATTGCATTGAAAATTCCATTTATTTCGTGTACACACACCAGTCTAATTATTATAATTGAAATTTACAAGCGAATCTGATTCCTCATTATCGACATCGTCGTATTTCTGATTATTCCACCATTTATGTGCCATCGTGAGTGAGTGAATGAATTATTGATGTCATACGCGTGTCCCCCCGCTATTATTACATTCGATGAGCG
Source organism: Epimenia babai (assembly GCA_011762755.2). NCBI lineage: Eukaryota > Metazoa > Mollusca > Solenogastres > Cavibelonia > Epimeniidae > Epimenia > Epimenia babai. Next base: position 8,116 of record WURV02139091.1, read on the forward strand.
GGCCGGAGCGGAGTAGAGTGGATGCCGATTAGTGACATTTATCATGAAATTAATCGGAGATGTGTAATCCCACGATTGAGAGCTATTATCCCGAGGGTGACTGTTTAACGATGCATTTGATGTAGAACTACGAGTTGTTTAAAGTCTTTACACCGCCCCAGTATTGCAAACCAGCCTACGCAAGGTTGTTATAACACGACGAACGGATCAACCTTATTCCATGTTAGAGAGAAAAAAGCCTTAAGTGGCATTATAGGTACGTTGCACGGGCGACCTCTTTGAACAAGCCGGATTGAATGCTTTTGCTAGCCAAAAACCGCCGCAAGTATTAAATCGGTGGGAAAAGGTGTCGAATCCGGGTTGTCTGAACTCAATTTCAACGACCCCACCACGACGCCACTTGGTCAGACTTCACGTTTGTTAATTAATAGCTTTCCATTAAAAAGATTATAACCTAACTATCATGATAAACGGTGAAATAAAAATCCAGTTAAGTATAAATTTTGCAGTCCTACTCTTAGATATTATCCATAAGGATGTTCACATGCTCATTCGTTCGTGATTAGAGAGTTGCACTTCTCACCTGTGTCCATTGTATCACTCGACTTGATCTAGCTCGACTATCATCTCCAGGTAATCATGGCTAGGCGGTTTTTCCATTTCGTCGGTATTATATTATAGGGAATAACCAGGTGAACGCAGGATCATTGTTGTAGAAGTCACCAAAACTTTCTCTCACTGATACGTTCCTGACCTCGACTATAATTTCACGCTGTTTGCTTTTCTCGAAATGACTTGATGTATGTGAATCGATCGATTAGTGTTCAGTTTGGTTACGGCCGTTTAGGTTGAGGAATCTTTGAACCCACAGCGTTTAATATTTATATCTATGAGTCCAACTCTTAATAGGTCCCGATTTTTATCTCCCTTTACTCATGAAAGCTATTAATACTCAATGACAAAAAGTTATATAAAACAGAAGGTTATGCGAAAATAAACAATATTCAGCATAGAGCGCAGTAATTGGTAGATCGTGATTTTTGGAAATTGTCAATAATAAAGCGTAAGATGTGCCTGCCTCGATGGATTTTCTACTGTGCGGGTGTCTTTATTAATAATTACCCTACAGGGTGATATGTAGGCTGTCGATTATAGTCACCATCATAACAAACTCCTATGATGCTTGTATACATGCATTTTGTGTTAGGACTTTTAAATTTTTTTTCTGAGAATTATGTCAGTTGTTGTGAAAATGATGATGAAAATCCAAGAAAGGTTTGTCCAAAATGGGTGTACAAATGTTTGGATTTATATAATAATCAATAAATTGACAAAATAACGGTTATTGTTATAAAAGAAAAAAGCGAAAGGGCGAGGTTTTTGTGCTACTTTATAATTAAATGTCAGTCTCAAGTACAATATTGCCCTATTACATGCCTAACCATTTAACGACAAATCTTAATATTGAAGCGCGAAAATCTTGCTCATTTCCTATTGTGGGAGGCGCGGGAAAAAATCCCTACTTTGCGCTGGTTCTAACTCGCAACCTCGCGCATTAACATCAGCGCTCCTTGCCACCTGCGCCAATGACGCCATCTTTGTGCACTCATACATCATTGGCAAAAACGGTCTGTATACGGTATCGTAACATCGTCCGTGCCGCTAGTGCTGAACTCCCTGGAAAAAGTGTTTGTCGTTCTCGTTGTATCGATGTCAACGCCTCTGGTACTCGGAGTCTCGCTATCCAAAGACGCGCCAGGACATTGCGTTTCATAAATAAAAATAACAAGAGTTTTATTAAAAGACAACACAACATACCTGCTATATATGATATCAAAATTTTACATAGAGATATACATATATAATACATATATAATATGTATATACATAATATATATTATATATACGATATATATATTATGTATATAATACACATATATAATATGTATATTATGTATATATGTATATTATTAATATACATAATGTACATACATGACTATAAATGGCTATTGCTGCACGTTAATAAATTATAACACATGGCGAATAATATTACCGCAAAAAATTCAGTACAACTTTGAAAGGAAATACGCAAAGTATTGAACTTTTTAAATGTATTATCAATTTTATCATGTATTTAAAAATCACAAATGACATAATTACGGAGGGTACGTGATATAAAACGCCCGTAAGATGGAGACGAAAACACAAATTGTAAAGATCAGAGACGAGAACAAGGACAGATGAAAGTTTGCACGAAATGCAACTCACCACGTAAACCCGAGGAGTGAAATTTTGAAATACACAGCGGTGTTCGTGACGTTTGCTCGAGTGATAGCGTCAGACATGTGTCTTGAGACCGCCTCAAAACGTGAATTATGGTAAAAAGAGAATGGCGTTCAAGAAAAGAATAATAAATGCCAGGGGACCGCGATTAAAGCAATTCTCAAAGAATAAGTGATCGCCGTGGCCAATAGATGGCCAGTTACTGTCTATTTGACACGCCATGATACACACGCAAATAACAATAAGCGATGATATAAAAATGCATAAAAACATATCGGTAGCCATTTTTTACTCGAAATACCTGCGTGAGTAACCAGAACGGAAATTGGAACACGCCATGCATGTGGAAAGCGCAGACCGATTTTCACTAGAATAAATAATTATAAAGCGTTTTATTCAAGGGTTTGAATATAATAACTGAGTGATATAACACAACGCAATGCCAACGTATATACATATCGCATAACTAAACATCATAGGCCTGCTTTATCCACAAACAGTCTAGTATTCAAGTTGAGTAAAATTTCGACACCCCTAACACAGCTGTGATAAGTTTCCCCTGTACTTCGTCTAGATACCGAAAGTCGTTTTTCGTTACGTTCAGCCCAGACGGAAATTCGTCGACATATAATATAATATATAACTTTAACACGACACATTGTAGGGCTGAACCCCTTTACGAGTCTAATTCGTAGAGTGGCCCCGCTGCCCTGGTATTTCGGTATCAGATAACTGTCGAGTCATATGGTAGAACATGCCCCAGCATCCACATAATATATATATGATACAACGGGTCGAATAAGATGCTAGAAGACACTTTCAGAAGTTGAGTTGTTATACTGCTGCTGGGCCAGCTGCTTTCCCGTACTTACAATGCTCGATGGCGACCAACATCTCACCCCGAATGATTTTCCCTGTCAAATGATTCGTATACCCGTCCGGCTCGAGTGCAGCTGACAAGCGCGGCAGCCTCGGCGATGACGTCTCACCACACAACAGTCTAGAGAAACGTTCACGAGCGCACCTTCAGACCCATACGATCTCCGTGACCCCAAAATTTCTCGGCACTCGGCTCGTGCGATCAGGTGACATGTTCTCTCACCTCTTCGGACACCCGCTTCTTTAATCTTCTAATCCTTGGAACTCAGACACTAGCTGCGCATGCCTACTTCTAGTATCCGTAGTTCCACACGCTTTAAGATTGCTATATGACTCGCGGACGGCTCTGTTGAGCAAATAACACTACCGATCGAACCAACACTTCGATTTCTGGTCTTTTTTGGTAATCACCGCATTAGTGATACAGTCGGCAACATACGTATACGCCCCATCTAATCAAATATGATTAGTCTAGTAAAATGCACATGTTGTTGTTTTGTCTCGCGTGAAGGCTCAATGCCTACTGAGCACGTGCTACTGTTTTGATACTGAGAAAAGAATAAAGACAAGTAGAAATGGTGGTCAGTCGCTCCCAGGGTGGAGCATGTGGTCTGTGAGACGTTCGCTCTAATAAACAGCAAGTGCGCTACGAATATCTTAGAAAATGACGCCATGCTATTCAACCCGGGAAAAGTCAGCAGATGTGGCCGAATGAGTTCCGTTATCAATGCATTCGCCAAACCCACAAAAACAGGGAGATGCATACTAGAGTCAAAATTATATCCCTGGAGTCCAGTACTCCCGAGTTGCTGAATGTTTTGTTTTGGCTAATCTTATGGGAACCTTTAAATGACGTACATATGTAGACGTTTTTATCTTCCAGTCGATATTGACTGGGTTTATAAACGACTTTGGTCGCCTTCACAAGTACAGCATCGTCTTGAAGAAACACGTACTCCGATTGGTTGAGTAGAATCATTGGACAAGAGAGCAAATTATTTACTACTCGGAAATACTTATCAGATATGAGATACATCTTTGGAATTTTGATAGTATAGCTGTTAGTATTAAATATCGAAACGATCACCTCCGTGTCATTGTTTTCAACGCCGTATTTCCAGTGAGAATATGGATTGTCACTCGCATCATCGAGAAGCAGAGGTCGTCGAGTGGAATTTTCCATTCGTTCGGGGTCGTTTGATATATACCAGTAGTAGTTGGTCTTCTGTATGTCAAGGAGAGTTTTCTCAACGATCTCACGAGGTTTGTGTTCTCCATAAACCACCCTTGTGTACACAGTTAGGTTGTTTATTCTGATGTAGAACCCTTCTCTGGTAAAACTGGATAGAACTTTTTGCGAACACCAAGCATACTGTACAGTGCCGATAATCTTGTTAACACTTCTTTCGTAGTCTTCAGCAAACTTCGTCCTGGAGTCTGTCACGCGGATCTTTATTCTCTTTGTAGGAATAACGTGGTAGGCAGACCGATATCCAACACCAAACGCAGACGGTACGAGATCGTAACAGGTGTGATTACGAATGACCATTCCGACTGGGCAGTAGATTCGCCGACATGTTTTCTGCAACAAAGATAAAATCTGGTAGAGTATGTTAAATTTAAATTAGATATTTTTATATAAAGTCATCGCAATATATAGACCGATATATTGTAGGTATTAAAACACCTATAGCAGTATAATAGAGCTCACGTCTAAAATCTGGTAGAGTATTTTTAATTTTTAGAATCCAAAATTCTTATAAAAGTCATCGGAATATACAGACCTAGATATTGTTGGTATTAAAACACCGATACCGTTATTACACCAATCTGTAACAATATAATAGCTATGATCCAACGTTTTACGAATTTTGAGTAGTATAACTGAAATATCCACCCTGTGTATCGACCAAATATCCGTTCACATCGCTTCTGCATATACCAATATATTATAATTAACAAACAGACTTCAGTATCATTTCTTATGGAGTTATAATTATTGTGCTCAACTCACCGAGTATATGTCGTAAACCATGTCCGAGCTGCAACTAACTACTTCGTCTGCTTCAGTGACCGTGGTCTTGGACTGTTCACTGTAATTAAATAATACTGATAGAGGCGCGGCAAAGATTGTATCTGGAAACTCGGTGCAACTTTCGTGGTCCGGTCGGCTCGTCAACTTCCGATTACAGTAAAGGCAAATCTCGTTTTTATACCACTTGTGCGAATTATCAAGCATCAATTCTTTTATCGGATGTTCAAGAGACTCGCAGAGGCGTTTTGTTTGTTCAGAGAATTGTTCTGAGCAGGTCGATATAACGGAAGTGTTTCCGAGATCGTTATCGCACGTCACGACCTTCGCGCCGTCGTAAGGTGTAGCAAATACAGCGCACTGATCCGATTCGAGGGTGAATTTATCGTAGTCGGATATAGAACGTATTCTAGAATAATCTATCAAACCGCTGCATCTTTGTTCTTTGATCCATGATGTCATGTTGGCGTCTGCTACCCCGTGGCATCGCGCGCAGTGACGATTACGAAACGTGAGCTCTTGGCCGGAGGTGACGCCTTGGACCGGCAAATAATGATCGAAGATGTCTTCATCCGGATGTTCACAGAATATGTCATCGCGATTTGTCTCGTTTTCCGGGCATCGCGCTATCATTAAGTATTTCGTTATGTCCACGTCTTGCGACTGTTTAAACTCGTGAGACAAGCACCCGGCGTATGTCTTGCCTTCGGGAACTCCTCGGTGGCGATACGCATCGAAACAACAAGCGTTATACCCGAAACACGATTCGTCGCAGCTACACGAGCTACAGGTGAATTTAGGAATCGAACACATATTTCTCGTTCTTGAAGTGTCACAGAGGGCTTGTTTACCGCAGATAAACGCAGTATACTGCATCAGATTGAGTAATGAAATATTTGTTGGTAGTACTAGAGTGGATTGCAATGGTATTTGAATTTGTCCGTATGTACCACTAACTACTAACAGTATTAAAACGTAATTCAAATGCTTCATTTTCAATAGTACATATCCTCTTTAAAATTACAGTGTTTTCATTGTGAGCTGCAAAGATATCTGCAATAGTGATTTTTTTCGATGGATACAAGTATATATAGAAGCTTGAACCATTTACTCGTAACCAGCAAACAATCTTGATTGTTGCATAATGTTGACTAATGCTTATTTGCTGTAGTTAATTCGATTTATATAGCTACACAAATTCGTATGTCATATACAACACACCTCCAAAAATGTTCACTAGCCAGAAATCCACAAAAACTTCTTTACATAAGGGCGAAGTGGAATAGAGTAGAGACCTAAACAGATAATAATAATACAATACGGAAGACAGAAGTGACACTTGATGGCAAAATCGTAATAGTAACGATACATAAGCCGGGTGATCGTGCGCGACTTCGCCAGTCGGAAGTTACTTCGATCAGCTCTATCAAACACTGAAAATTAATCAAGGTAAGTTGATCTGAATGGATCTTCGATCCTCGGAAGGTACAGAACACGAAACGGACGCGATTACCGCTCTCCGCAAAAGCTGTGCATACTCGTTATCTGACATTACACCGCCCGGAATGACACCGCGTTAAAAATTTTATTCATATTTCAGTATACAATCTATTACTATAATTAAAAATTACCATAGATTCCGAATCTCTGTTCGAGCACAGGCGACATTCCCGTGTCTCCATTAACTGAATCGTTAGAACATAGTGGGTGTATAAATTATTGAGGTACATAAACACGCGTATTCACGCTCTTTCCACAGTCGATTTGCCGAGAAGCGAACACCACTGATAATGGTCATTAATCCTTATATGAGAGGAGTCCCGAGGTGTAATGTCAATAGTGATAGCTATTGCTCTCTAGGGAGGGAGTATGTTTCCCGATGTATCCCATCTCTCTAGTTAGTTAATTTTACATTTTAGTACAGTCTCGTACTCATATGTGATAACATTTACGTTATCATGTCTTATCGTCGAAACGGTTGATGTAAGATAACTTCACTCGCGGCCAGCTTAAGTTTTTTTCAACTACTAACCCGGTCTATCCGTGCGAATTATATGGTCTCACTCGTTGATGTGGCTCAACTGTATCCTGTCAAGCATCGTCACTTGAAATTAGTAGCTATTATCTTATTTTCAAGAAACATCTTCTCGGAAAAAGCTCGAGGTGGGGCCCGACCGAAACTCGAGTTGTGCCCCATGGTTCATGTTCAAACACGTTAGAGGCTTAGAATCATATCTTCGTACGACTTCCGACCGAAATGTGTTTATCTTAGAAACAAATAAAGTGAAATTTTAGAGAATTACAATGATATCGTAATGATTAATTTGATTGAAAAGTATCGAGCCACGGAAATTCCGGTGATGCATAAGGCATACCACTAAATCAGTAAATTCACCTATACATTCTTCGCTCTGTTCTAATACACTATTATTAAGAATCTCAATGGTAGTCTCAGCTCACCCTTGCTGTTGTTGTCAACTAGTAAGTTAGTTTATATTATAATAAGAATGAAATCGAATAAATTAGGCTTAGCTTAACCAAAGATGGTAAATTGTTCGGCGCACTGAACTAGTGCGCTCCGGGCTAGGATTAGGGTAAACGTTAGCGATAGCCCTTGAATATCTGCTGGTGTCATGACGCGACATAGGCCTGCGGATTGCACTAGTTCATTGCGCCAATTTTACGATCACTTCTCTCATTCAAAGATATCATAAATTAATACAACAATGCTGTGTAATTTTTTTATCTTTTAATCTCCAATATCAACCTTTAATTAATCTGATTAAAACTGCCACCGTGATATTTTTGAGATAAAATCCATGATAATTAAATCGAATGTGATATTTAGTGATGATGGATTATGTTTTGTATTCAGGACTTGATGCCTTTTCAGTGAATCTACGATGACTGCGACCATGCCAACGAGTATTCCGGCATACAATTACGGCTTGTACCCTCCTCAGAATGGTGTCAATGGGTACAGCAAGAGCGTGTGTGGGTTTAGAAAGCGTTGTGAACGCATTGACTGGAGGAAGATAGCGGCTATCGACGTCGACATTATCGCTCAGACCCTCGACTTTACGGCATTACAAGAAAACTTGATGAATATCACGTTCTGCAACATTGAGAGTGAATTGGTTAGATGATTATAACGATGATGATGATGTCATGAGTCACATATAGTAAGATTATAAGTGATAATGTGATTACAATGTCATGAGTCACATATAATATGATTATGATTGATAATGTGATTATAATGACATGAGTCACATATAGTATGATTGTAATTGATAATGTGATTATAATGACATGAGTCACATATAGTATGATTGTAATTGATAATGTGATTATATCTTTTTCTTGTCTTTTATTTCATTATTATTATTTTTTATTTTTTTAGCTTTTATTTGCCTTCTATTTGTTGATTTTTATTTATAATTTTACTGTTATATTTTGACGTTTTAGGCTCTCTTCTGTCTGCTCTCCTTTTGTGTTTATTTTTTGTTTTTTATATTGCTTCTTCGTGTTTGCTCTTTTTTCTGTACTTTCTATTTGTTTTTAGTTAGACGGAAATGTGTTATCTTTTAACCTTCGCATTTTTACTAACGGTTATGTAATGAATTTATTTAACGGACATAATTCATGTATAAAATTCATCACTAGTATTAAATAATCTTTTAAACACAAAAAACTTTTAATTTCATAAATGGCAAATTATTTTATCCGCGTGGAATGTTTTGATCATGGTCTGTCTATTGATTGTGTATTTTATCCAGGACATGCGGATGGTCGATCCAAATTTCGTGAAGCTTTTCAAGCTGTCACAGATCATCATAGAATATCTCTTAGTAAGTACCCAGCTTAACTAAAGTCATATATTCGTCTCAAATAATGCAACTGAGATAAAACTGACCAACTGAATGGAATTTGTAGTAGTATGGAGTATATAGCAGTTGACTGGGATACCCCCTTTTGTAGGCTAACACTGTCCCTTTCTGAAGGTGTGGTTAACATGATTGACAGTTTAGCTTAATTACTATGAAGGAGTCGCCTCCCATTTCCTGTGTAATTTTGGTATTATTGTTGTTTGTCATTACCAAATTCAAAACATCCCAGCATTGTTATTGTTAAGTATTTATTATATCCATTACAGAACTCGCAACCTCTTATCAACGTTGTTGTTTACTGTTTATTATTTTGTCCTTACAGAACTCACAACTTTTCATCATTGTTATTGTTCAGTATTTATTATATCCATTACAGAACTCGCAACCTCTTATCAACGTTGTTGTTTACTGTTTATTATTTTGTCCTTAC
>WURV02139202.1:2139-18932 GCA_011762755.2 Epimenia babai
TAGTGATACAAGACATAGTGATACAAGACATAGTGATACAAGACATAGTGATACAAGACATAGTGATACAAGACATAGTGATACAAGACATAATGATACAAGCTGTAGTGATACCAGATGTGGTGATACCAGATGTAGTGACTCAGTATATGGTGCTATCAGTATGTGAGAAAAGTAAAGTGACCAGCCTGTAATACCATCACCATCTGCTATTACCTGGGTATCTGTTTGTTATTCTCGATGCATGTTTTCTCCTCTACTTCAGGAATAGACAAATTATCATATGAGCAAAGGCTACATCAGACAAACAGCTTTTGTACAATGCACAAATTTGGCGGAGCAGACAATTTAAAAAATAAAATAAAATAATAATACATTTGTTTTGGAGGCGCCCTATTAACTAGTATGTCTCTAAGGCGCCTATATATATTTCGTGTGATAGCTAATTATATTGCATAACACAATAGTAAGTACATATAAGTAAATCATAGTCCAACACAACAGTTAAATAAAATGATATGAAATAACTAATTATATTGCATAACACAATAAAAAATACATTTAAGTTGAATCATAGCCTAACACAATGGTTAAGTGAGATGGAATGGAATTCTATTTGATTTCTAGTGCCCTCCCAATCATGTCAAAGACTACCCACAGTTTGCAAGGGCACATGCACCTTATGCTACTATTGTCATAAATATTTTAGTGGCTAGCCATTAAACGAACAAACTCGCACATATGAATTCCTGTCAGTATTGTAGCATGGAGGTATTGTATTTGCGCTAAATAGCTGTCATATATATATCCGTTGTAAACCACATCTGCGTCTAAACGGGTTGCACTTGACCTGTATTTCTGTGTAATCAGACGAAACAGTGTTTGATGAGAAAGTTAGGATGCTGTTGCGCATAATGCATTATTACTCCAATATCATTGAGTTGTGATTATTACTACAGGATGTCCGGTAAGTCACACTGAGTCGTGTGATGAAGTACATGCGCGGTCAACTGCGAAAACTAGGCCCTTTTGTCGTCTTGTAGCATTGCGGTGATATACTTAAAATATAAAAAATCAGAAGTTTTATTGCGTGAAGTGATTGAATGTTCTGTAATTATTTCAAGTAATGCGAGGTGAATACCTTGTTTACAACAGGCATAGTATATATCTCGTTGTAACAGCCCAGTATGAAAGTTACTCAACATTAAATTTTAGTTAAAAAGTTAAAAAGCCACGAGGATTTCGTAGCCCCAGCTGATGAAAATTTTATTTGGGTGTTTTCTATCTATGGAATGATGAGTTGTTTCCCATGGGCTGTAATCTCGAACTTTCCACGAACATCTTAGTTCGATAACTAATAACATTGTCAATTATAGTTTATACTAATTATTAACGTTATGTGAATATTGACACCATGATAAGATATAAACTACTTAAAACAGTAAAAATATGTTTTCTCGGATACGATCGGCTCGTAGTCCTGACACGGTAACAAGTGATAATAAGTTTATCCTGCGTGTCTTCAATTTGTCTGTTAGCTTCGTACATAAAATTAATGTCACCACCTGCCATTGATACGGTCAGTGAAATAAGTAATAGAGTTTTATTTTTTACATTTGAAGTTCGTCGATGCATGTGTACAAAAGCACTGTCATCCTTGGCAGGGAATGCGTAAGGCAAATGTGTGCCTGACCGTACAAGCCAAATTAGCAAATTACCTTCACCGTCGGAATTAGGATCCTGCAGGAGGCAGACGCTTCCCAAAAATTTTTGCAAATTTATGAATTTAATACATTTGTCATGAAGTCCTATATTGTGGATTGAATGATGGGGGGGGGGGTGCTAGCCTACTTGAGGGCCTGGTGAAAGATTGTCATTTATGAGATGATGAAGTTGCGTATAAAATGCTGGGAGAAAATAATAATGATAATTATAATCATAATATTGTCATTTGTATGCCGCCATAATCCACTATGGGGATAGTGCTCAGTGATGGAGTTGAAAGGTACAACATAGTGATATAGTAACAAGATAGAGTACAAAGAATGCATAGATTTAGGTCAAATACTATACAAAGTGTTATAATGAAAAAACGGAGAATATGATGTACAGACGGATAGAAAAAAACCTGTACAAGGACATCAGAACATATTCACAAGTGCATGTCACAAGAAAAGAACGGACACGCAAAATTTCTGACAACGGCGGCTCCTGATAAGCAATGGACAAAAGATTATAGGTTTTCAGCAGTGTCTTGTACCTGGCAAACAACGTAACAGTTGACTATTTTGTCTTAGGAGTAGAAAAAGAACGGTTGTTAGTATGAGTAAGTCGAGCGTCCGGAATATGAGCCAGGTATTTATCAGAGGAGCGAAGTGAGCGAGAAGGAGAATAGAAGTTGGCCATTTCGTCCACGTAAGGTGTACTCGGATTCCAGAGAGTATGGTACATAAGAATAAGAGTCTTAGAGCGTATCCTATAAGGATAAGGTAATTTGTAGAGCTGTCGAAGATACTGGATATTATGAAGGTGCTTTATATGCATTTCAGGCTTTACCGTGACCACTGGTCACTAATAAATTTACCGTGCAGTGGTGGTATCTACAGCGCATTTTACCCAGTTATGTCCACTAAGTCGATAATATATCATATACATACTGTATATATGTATTTAATTGTACATATTCCTTTGTTGAATAAACTGTTGAGTAAATAAAAGAATATAGTATACTCCTTGCCTTAGCAGGGATTCGCGTCGAATTTCCACAAACTTCAGAGTTTACCTGTACGTTGCAACGACGTGTACCAGATAATGATAGCCGGGTGTGAATTGTGTGAATTGGCTATTATAGTTATATACAATAGAGCAGTTCGAGTCATAGAAACCTTTCAAGGCGATATAATTCGCACCTACATATATCACGGCATTAAGTTCCCGTCGACTAATCATTTTCGCACAAATTACGACCAGTAATCCCTTTCTCGAAAACCCCTTGCCCCAGAACATATCCATGTACCACGCTGATTAATTACAGAAGATCTTTCGGCAGAATGAAGACCACCAACCATCATTCCCATTCAGTTGGCATACCTTTCACCACATCAAATAGGCCTTCCATTCATGCTTTGACCCGATTATTTTTGGGGGTGGGGGAAGGGGATCGCTAGTTATGCAGCGATTACCTAACACGCTGTAAAAATTAATGCGTTTATAAGTGAATGCGTTCATCCTGGCATACATTCGTGTTTTCTTTGTGATTTAATGGCCCCTGCTTTCTTAACTAATTACTGAGTAGGTATGATGGATGTTACATATCTATAGATACATTTTATTAGTTACGAGAGAGTTAATATTTTCTTTATATATTATACGTGATCTTAATGTATATACCTATTTTACTTATAATTTATTCATGGAATACCGAGTTCGATTTTGAACTGTATTCCTTGTGTTTCTAGTTAATCATCGCAACCATAAATTTGTAAAGTGTCTTTCATAGCCATGTGTTAAAAGGCCCCTATAAATCAATAAAATTTCATTTCATTTCATTTCAAGAGTGCCTAGCCGTGTTAGTGTAATTTATAACAATGTAAAAGATTATGGGTAATACTTTTTATGTAGACTAACGAGTTTTTTGATCACAAGCTTTCGCATAAACGCTATGCTTCATCAGGTGATGAAAGTTGGGTATATACACAGGTAGATATCAAACTAACTGTCCAATAAGAATGCGAGAAAACTGACAAACGGGTTATACAACAACACGCAATGACAATGTAGAACATCATCGTATCATTTTGTACGTTTACGTTGTCATTGCGCGTTGTTATATAATCCGTTTGTCAGTTTTCTCGCATCCGTATTGGACAGTTGTGATCTATCTACCTGTTTATATACCTGCGTTGTAATACCTACTTTCATCACCCGATTAAGCGTAGTGTTTATACTAAAGCGCATGATCAAATAAACTAATTTGTCTACATAAAAGATGTTGCGCCCGAAAATTGTACGATTTTATGAGCTGCGATATTCATTTAATGGTGTGGCTGAATTAACATTCTGCAGGTATTTGAAACCAGAGCCGTATGGGCTGTGTTTTCAGAGTCAGATTTTATGTACGGTGTTTTCCTCAGCACATTCAATGAGGGTAATCCGTTCGTTGCCTTAACTACAGCATATTTAGACTAGCTTTGAAAGGGGCCAGTGATGGCCTAGATAATGGGACAATGCCGACCTATTCCTACACACACACGCACGCACATACATACACACACATACATACACATACATACACACACACACACATACACATAAATACACACACATACACACACACGCACGCACATACATACACACATACATATACATACATACACATATACATACACACACATACACATATACATACATACACACATATACACACATACATACATACATATACACACACATATATACACACATACACACATACATACACACACATATACATACACACACATACACATAAATACACACACATACATACACACATACACACACACATACATACATACACACATACACATACATAAACACACATACATACACACACACATACATACACATACATACACACATATACACACACACATATATACACATACATACACACATATACACACACACATACATACACATACACACACATATATACACACATACACACACATACACATACATAAACACACATACATACACATACATACACACATATACACACACATACATATACATACACACAAACACACACATACATACATACATACACACATACACATACATACACATACATACACATATACATGCATACATACACATATACACACGCACGCACATACACACACACATACATATACATACACATACATATACATACGTACACATACATACATACACGCGCACGTACGCACATACACATATACACACATACATATACATACATACACATACATACACATATACACACATACATACACATACATACACATATACACACATACATACACATACATACACATACATACACATACATACACATACATACACATACATACATATACATACACATACATACACATACATACACATACATACATATATATACATACACACATATACACACATACATACACACACGTACACATACATACACATACATATATATGTGTGTGTGTGTGTATTGGGTAAAGAACGTTCATCGTTGGCGTGGATGACGGACAAACCCTAAGATCGTGACGGTGATACAATCGGCGATTAACGGTAACAGTCTGTCGATTCATCGGTTTGTTATGAGAAGCGAAAGGTTAGAGGTCAGTGGACCTTGGTCACTCGAGAAAAATGCAGGTCACTTAAGGTGTGTTAAGCTGACGGTGGGGCACTCGAGTTTCTTAAGAGAACAATGCTCGAAACTGACAAATGTCTGCCTGAAAGGAGGTTTTACAATTCAGACGTAGATTTTTATTTAGATCGAAACACTTTCGAGCGGACAGTAAAAGTTGTGCGTAAGAACCAGCTATTTATCACAAACTTTATAAACAGATATTTAGTTCTTGAATGAGATTCTATGAGCTCCCATGAAAAGACCAACTCTGATATGGCTGATGTTGATTGCTACGTTCCCATCAACAATATCATTTAGTGAATGCCGTCATGCGTAAGATAACTCGTTCTTGCATGTAACTATTGTACTTTGAACCTGCTGGAAAAAGTGTTCCTCTGTAAAAACCCTTAATTAGTCTCTTTCCACTGTTTAAGATTTACACGTTTTTGCACGCTACCTAATTTAAAGCCTCTTCACAGCATTTCTCACGCAACAATCTGATAGCGTACATCATCTCACAGTGACAAACATCACTGACTTGCATGGTAATGGCGCATAGTTTCAGGCTATATTTTCTTTTCTTTGAAAAGCAGGTCTGTAGATTCTTAATGCTTTCTAAACATCACCCTAAACTGCTATGGCCCGGGGCTATTGTCCCAGCAGAATAACCACACATCTACACAAGTGGTTCCAGAACTTTCCGCCATTATCACAAGGGTTGGTCCTCACAGGCGTCATTTACCCTGTTGCTAACCGTTCCTTCCCTGTCCATTGTTCGGTTTCATTCACGTCTAACGATATCCGCGATATCACACAAGCGATTATCTTCCATCTTGAAGCCGAAATCTTCACGGGCACTTCAAAAGTTCGCTCTCACCCCACAAATCGTTTACGGCACTTTACTGCATGAAAATCCTCGCTATGAAATGGCAATAGGCAAGGTCTCGGCGCTACTTTACTACTGCCATATTGCTTCGTTATATCCCCAAGATATTTTTAGCTCACCTGCGCTTATGCTCGGTGAGCTTTTCTGATTGGAGTTGTCCTTCGTCCATCCGGCCGATGTTAACATTTCCTTTAAAAATCTTCTTAAGAACCACTTATCGCAGCTATTTGGCAAATATGGTACTTGGGTTGGTTTCCTCTAGATTTTGTCATTAAATGTCATTGCAGTAAGGGGAGGTAAACTTGTGTCGATGTTTGTATTTTTACTCGGAAAGTGTTTTTTAAGAACCCTTCATCGCGGAGGTCTGCCATTCGGCAGATATTATCCTTGGGTTAGTATCATTCAGATTTGTTAGGCATCTCATCATGGGTACAAAAAGGGGGGGTAACTTCTATAGACTTTTTATTTGAAAATCTCTACACTCAGTGAAAAGGTCTGCCATTTTGGCAGATATCTGTGTGGGTCTCAGTCAGATTTGTATAAGGCATCCTCCTTTAGACAATTAGAGGCGATTTCAGCCAAGGTTTATCCACAAATCTATTTTCTTGTTTCAGTATAGGTATTTTTCGGTCTATTTGGCATCTTGTTTTTTGATGTCAAGCAGCCTTCTTATTGTCTTATCATTCTAATATCAAGATTGCCTCCCTCCTTGGTCACATGTTTTGTCTTTTTCTCCTTTTTCAGTTGAGCGTTTTAAGGCATCTTTGCCTTCTTGTTATAATAACCCATTCCACAGCTAATCTTTCTCAATATTCAAGCAGGAAAATCAATATTCTAGCAGGAAAATCAATATTCAAGCAGGAAAATCAATATTCAAGCAGGAAAATCAATATTCAAGCAGGAAAATCAATATTCAAGCAGGAAAATCTCGATCATTTCCCCATTGTGGAAGGATTTTGCGCAACCTCTCGCACGAAAGGCAGCCGTTCTAACCGCCACATCCACTGACACCAACCGAGAAACGTGCCACGGAGATATTAGGAGATATATCGCCGGGCTGGATTAACAGTCACTAATAAACGCATTAATTTTTACAGTGTGTTAGGTAGTCCTACATAACTTAGGATTTTTCCCACACAAATAAATCGGGTCAAAGCATAATGGAAGGCTTGTTTAATGTGGTGAAAGATCTGCTGACTAAATGATGGTTGATAGAGTAGATTTTATTACAGATATCAAGTAATTAATCAGCGCAGTTTGGGATATGTTCGATTGCAATGTTTTTCAAGAAAGTGTCACCAGCTGTAATTTGTGGGAAATTGATTATTAGCACGTGGGGCCATGCCTGATTACAGCCAACTAAAGCCATATTAAAATTAAGGTCAACTGACATTGATCTTAAGGTTGCAGGTGTCCTAACTGGCTACTGTAGTCTGAACCAGACTTGAATATTATGAAAATATCAACCACATCAATCAACCCAAGAGGCATGTTGGATATAAAGAAACTCTGGTCTATTACATTGGGTCAAGTCCAGTATACCAACCAGCAAGAAACTCCACCTTTGCGAACTTTAACACATATGAATTAAGTCAGTGACTATTTTGTTGATAAGATTGGAAGACCGAGAGAATGTTCTGATATGTGTAATTAATAGCTATATTTATGAGTAAGACAAAGACAGAGAATGTTCTCATCATTATAATTAATAGCTAAATTCTTCAGTAAGACAAAGACTGACAGAATGTTCTTATCAGTATAATTAATAGTTAACCTACCCTCTACAAATGCACTTTAAGCCAATCTTATAAAGGGCCAATTCGGACCCATACAAATCTTTTTGAATCAGTCTTTCATTGCACACATAACACACGAACTCTTCAACGCACGATGACAGTTCTTGTTTATAAGGTATGATATTCTATTAAATACGTCAAGAGTGGAATTTTCAACAACGGTAAAAACTGACAAACCCTGCGAAAGTGCACATCACCGACCGGAAGCTAATTGTCTCGATTTGTAGCGCAACTATTTCTCCAAAAAAATTTCTGGATCCAGTTCATGATACGTGTCGCAAACCTAACTAGCATCACTCGGTGATGTTGTCTCCCTCCCTCATATCTTTGGATGAAAGATGAGGTACTTTATCTCACTTGATGCAATAAGGCGAGATAGCCGCGCTAATTTATAGAAACAAACAACAAGAAACAGAAGATAGCACAGCAACTTTTAAGACTAACAAGAAATTATTGAGACATGATCTTAAAAGGTGCCACCTTCTGTAAGGTATAACTTCTATAGGGTATTACTTCTATAAGGTATAACTTCTATAAGGTATAACTTCTATAAGGTATAACTTCTATAAGGTATTACTTCTATAAGGTATAACTTCTATAAGGTATAACTTCTATAAGGTATCACTTCTGTAAGGTATAACTTCTATAAGGTATTACTTCTATGAGGTATAACTTCTATAAGGTATCACTTCTATAAGGTATAACTTCTATAAGGTATAACTTCTATGTTTTGGAGGTGCCCTAATAACCAGTATGTCTCTACAGCGCCTATATACATTTCGCGTAATAACTAATTATAGTGTATAACACAATAGAAAGTACATATAAGTTAAATCATTGCCCAACGCAACAGTTAAATGTCAAAATGAAGTGAAGAAGCAATATTTCTTGGTGTTTACCCCACTTGTTCTTCTGAAGGACTTAGCCGTAAGTACCTGTGGAATTTGTTTATAGCAACACGAATTATTTTGCACCCGAGGAAGTCAAGCTGCTTTTATGTCAGACTTAATTTGGTTCATTTAGAGTCATTTAGTAGTTCTAAATCATCACGAGAGCTTCGTTGAATAGACCGGAAGATTGACCATCGGCAAACTGCCCACCTCGATATTTTCGCGGTTTGTTTGCGGTAGCATTATTGTACATATAGACCGACCCTCGGGATGGAATGAGATGCATTACGATCCGTCCCTAGTAGGGTAGTTTTGAAAGAACCACTTTGTAAGAATCAACAGTCGCCGAATACCTGATGTAACGTGCCGTCATGTGTTGACATTGTCGACAATGGGGGTCCTGCGCGAGTGCGCTTGTGTGTCCCTACGTAACAATAGGCCGGGGATTACCCCGTAGCGTGGGTCATTGATGGTCCTTTACAATTCTAGCCTGTGGTTAACGCGAGAAATGGATTCGCCTTCGGTAGTAAGGCACGGAGAAAAATACCGTAGTTAGAAAAACCAAGCGAGATTGGGTAGAGGGTTGACTTTCGTTCAGTCACGCCACTGGTTCCAAATACTTACAGAGAGCCTGTGAACATAGCACACTCCTCTCTGTGATATTTGATGATTATTTACAATGGGATGGCAGGACAGTAGAGGGATGACCGCATCACACAGGCCAATGAGAGAACGTCTGAAACACAGACCTTATATAACCACACTGTGAAGGCTACCCAGACTCCCAGGGGTAGAAAGGATTCCTGTGCGATGATTTAAAAACTGCTAACTACCCAGCCCTCCCCCTACATGTGTATGGGAGGGGGTGGCACTTGTCTGAAATTCCTAGTGTCTCATTACCATCAGTGATTTCTAGAACTCAAGAGTAATAAACTGCGGCTATTAGGCCGGATGCAGCCGGATGTCTGATTACTTAGACAAAAAGCAAAAGTAAAGCCTTAGTGACTAACTGAGGTTATAATAAACAAAAGCCCACATATACAAGTATACTTCTTCAGGTATATAGGTACGTATATTGGCAAGGGTGTAGATTACCCCAGGTGAAACATACCTGTATAAAGCTAGTTCATGTTGTGATTACCTTAGTTTGTAAGGTATATAGGTATATTGGCAAGGGTGTAGATGACCCTAGATAAAACATACCTATATAAAGCTAGTTCGTGCTGTGATTACCTTAGTTTGTAAGGTATATAGGTATATTGGCAAAGGTGTGAATTACCATAGATAAAACATACCTATATAAAGCTAGTTCGTGCTGTGATTACCTTAGTTTGTCAAAATGGTGTGTTACCTTTACTTTTTCTACAAGATTCTGCTACGATGGCAACACAGATCTCTCCAATAAATTAAAAACATTAGGTATACATCTAACAATCAATTTATTCTAAACCTATTTATCAGGTTCAATTATTCATTAATAATAATAATACTGATATTAGTATATAATTGATGATAGTTATAGTAGGATTCGAAGTCAATGACCCTCGCTCGATTTTTCGAAAGCTTGGGTCGATCTCCCCCAAAATCGACTCTTAACTGTCGTCTGTTTGAATACATGGTAATATTTGAACCATATTTTCTCCCTCTAACACCTGCCAATTATACCATATTATGTAAATTTAGATCGACCAATCACAGACTGACTTCCAATCTCACAAGGCGGTTACTCCAGAATACCGAGTGACAAAGGCAATGCCCCTCCGCGTATCACACGATATCGCAGACGAATATCATTATTTAGTAATATTCTCTCGCTCGTTTTTCATACCCCATAGGAATCGGCTGCTATCAGTGTATTATAAAAGGCAATAATAACGTTCAAAAATTTAACGATATTTGCCAATTAGAGGGAACTGAATTATACAAACTTGCCATATTCTATAAAATTATCTTTCATTTAGCATTAGCTATTTTACATATTAATATTATTAAAATTACATGGAGCGGTTAGAATTCTTAATATTTTCAAATCAACTGCTTTTTATATAACCTTTTGAAACTTAAAATAGACTTACTACATTTTAGTGAGAAATCCAGCTTATTCCATAACTTAACACCGGAGTTTGATACATGCACTGATTTCACATTTGTCCTTTTGTAGTTCACTTTTAAATTGTAATTATTTCTGCAGCTTAGATAAGGCAAGTTTGTAACGGTAAATAAACATTGAACATTTTATGAACAAGTTCAAGAAAATTTCAGTCATGCAGAAGGCCTTTACAAATATTAGAGGTTAGAGGTTGCCAAATCGGACATTTAATTAGACGACTAAGATTCTAATGATGTGATTTATCTCCTATACAATTTATGCAGATATGATTGGATCAAATAATTCTTTCATAATTTGTGTATGTATTATTTCTTATTGAATCTTTGGTATTAATGGTATGAATTAAAATGCGTCTACAAATATTCGTATGCCCGTAAGACTTTGAATGAATAAAATTTTTTACTCTTTGATTTTTTTTAGAAAGATTTTGATTTCAGTTCCTATTTATTCATTTGTGAATTACAAATTTCCTTAGTCAAAAATTTAATGCAACTGAAAATTTGATTATAAAACTTTCACCAAAAAAACTAGCAAATTTATCAGCGTCTGCCAAAATGCGAGAACAAAATGTCGCACGCGGAGGAGGCAAAGGTGAGAATTTATCCGGATCTATCAAACTCTTCACAAAAGAGCGAAGGAATCTTTACGGAGTAATTATTTTTCTAAGCAATGACCCCTTTGTGCTGGCAGATCTTTTCAGATGGTGTTTGAAACTTGACTCTTCTTTGCAAGGGTGTTATTAATGGGACACTCTCAGCGGGTTGTTATTACAGGCTTTGTGCATTGGACCCGAAATGTGGCAATTCCTGTCTTTCATGTGAATGGTGCATCAAATATAATTATAGGAATTTGAGAAAATCTACAGGATATGATAAAAACTGGTTTTGATTTAATCTCGATGATCGTGAGTCTAAAAGACATCAGATTTTAACATCCAATAGATGTATTTTACTGAAAGTGTAAAATGAGAAGGGTGAAATGAAATGAAATTTCATTGATTTAACCCATGGATACGATAAGTTCCTTTCTAGGGTTGTTAATAGAAATTTTCTGGTTTACGTTTGTGAATTTTACTCTTGTAACGTTTTTAAATTGTTTTTTCTCATAACTACCTCTGTAATTTGTTCATGCATCGGATAATTAAAAAATTCCCTTCAACCTTTTTCTGCCAACATTGCAATCAAAAAGGCAAGGTTGAAAGATCGAGCATGGCTGAAACATCCAATTTATTGCGAGATTGATTTCCTAAATAAAATCTTGATCAATCACCCGTTTTCCTTTCACAGTTCCTTGTCATTCTCCTTTCTCTCCCCCTTAAGTTCTCACTTTTCCATTCTTTGTTCATCCTTCTCCCTTGTCCTTTCTATTTTTTCCACTGTTTTTCTAATTATCGTTAAACTTTTCTTGCTTATCATTTTCCCGTTTCTCCTTTTTCACCTCTAATTTCATCATTTCCAAATGCTTTTCATTTTTTCATCTTGAGCTGTCACTTTTTCATTCTTAATCTTATTTTCTCCTTTTCACCTCATTCCTGATATTTAGTCCTTTGTTCCTTCTCTCTTCTCCCTTCCCACATCTTTCTTTTCACTCATCACCTCCGACCATCTTCCTCCGGGCTGCATCACATAACATATCGGACCAATCTCCCGTCACTACAAACTCCATCTGCTTTTCCTCTAGCTTCACTCCATCGAAAGCCGCTATCTATCGCCATCAAACGCCTTCACCATCCTCTGGCGGCCGTCCCACCCCTACCTGTGTAAATACCTAAATTGCTGATTAAACCACTGTTTAGTTTATTTATACCGGCCCAATAAATGGGTCATAGTTTACAAAAACAATGTTAAGTGCATGTCAGCGAGAGCAGGCCGTACTCCACCCACGAGTGCATTAAACTAACCCAAATATTGATTAAACAGCCCTTCAGATGGACCTAATGATTAAATTTAGACATGTATGTATATACAACTCTGCACGCCTTTATTGGCTTCATTCCCTCACAAGAATTAGCATCTGTTTGTTTCTTTTGCAAAATTAACCTTCAGGACCTCTCTTTCTCTACGTGCATGTTCCTCGGGCTGCATCAGATTTTCGGCATCCACACCAACATGTCCACTATCCCGAGTGCATGAACAGTTGCTAATTCAAACACTCGGAATAAGCCCCCTCTTTTTTAAAAAAATTGATGCATCTTATGAAGACAACTGGAGAAGAAACATCATATACGGTAGCTCGCGTTGATCTTGATATCAGTTCATCTAAAAAGGCGTAACCTTTATATTTGTTGTATTATAAGTGTTAGTTAATATTACTGGCCATATTACCTCGGTTTACATTTTATTTTACAATAACCCACTTCAATGCTAATGATTTCTCAATATTCAGGTGTAACAATCTTGAGCATTTCACGTAGCGGCTTGCACAAATAATCCCTGGTTCGCGCAGAATCAAACTCGCAACTCCTCGCTTGGAAAGCGTAGTTTTTCTAACAAATACACGACAGTGTGGATGACATTCGTCGCAAATTTATCACAATTCGGACGAGACTACAGAAGAACCTAAAAACTAAAATATTTGATTCAAGTCTCCTGAATCGCATCCACCACTTGGTATATCGCACGTTATGTGAAAACTGCACTTCTGCAGTTATGCCTGTCTCGTTATAGTTTATACGAATGATGGCGAATAAATTTCACATTAACCGTTAATGTGAATTAGTCGATACGAACGAAACGCGTTTCATTATAATGTGTTTATATGTTTTGGTCACTCCACTTATGATTTTCAGTCGTGACCCTTATTGATAAAAAAGGGGAGAAAACCATGGGTTTAACGTTACCCCAAGAATGGTAGAAAATATCTGTCTTGTTTCGCTTAGGAAATTTATTTAAATGTTATTGTAAATTTATTAACGTGTTTTACATTAAGGATATTCTAAGATTTATTTGCAATCCTGTTCCACAGAAATGTGTTTGAATTCTCTTCAATGTACTGATTACAGTTGATGGTAAGGGGAAACAATTCGGGGTTTATGTAAATGCAAACCCACATCCTTTTGTCTTCCCAATCACTGTTCCACTTGTCCCTATCACTGTTCCACTGTTGTCCTAATCACTCATCCACTGTTGTCCCAGTCACTGCTCCACTTGTCCCAATCACGGTTCCACTTGTCCCAATCACTGTTCCACTGTTGTCCCAATCACTGTTCCACTGTAGTCCCAATCACTGTTCCACTGTAGTCCCAATCACTGCTCCACTGTTGTCCCAGTCACTGCTCCACTTGTCCCAATCACTGCTCCATTGTTGTCCCCGAAATGTAGGAAGTCTTTTTGCAGGCGTGGTTTTAATACCTTTTGTTTAATAATATTTTAATATTATAGAAAGTGGTGGGAGTGGAAGTGGCAGTGGTGACAATGCGGCAGCGTTATGACATTGTATATAGTTGTGTTTTATAAAGGTGTTAGATAAATGAATGAATGAATATATACGATGCGGGCACTAGTTTGTGTGGCCACTGTTGGAGCTTTGTAGCTATGTCATAAATATATAAAATATCTACAGTGTCACGGGACGCCGTGATGTTATTGGTAGAGTGCCTACCTACAAAACTGAAGGTCGTGGGTTCGATACTAGGCAATGCCAGTCGCCTTCTTCTCGTTCGTCTCCTTGCCCGAGGTACATAATCTTGGTGGATCTGATCGCCTTCGCTGTCAGCAGTGGTGAAATATATCCCTGGCATCGTGGGGAATTGATCACCAGGAAACTTAAACTGCAAAGTCAATGCTGACGCTGTTTATAAAACCGCCCTCCCCAATGACTTGTGAACTGTCATTCAGCAAGCTGCCCCGGCTGCTTGAGGGCATATTATATAATTGTTTGCCTGAAGTGAACAATGAGATGTGGCTTCGCCGCATCATACAATACGAGAAGTATAAGGGGTTCGCTTTGCTTTTTGGATAAGCAGATAAAAACTTCATACTCCCAGGATTTTCTGGTTGAGTTGTAGATTGAAACACTCTTAGAAACAAGAAATAGATTGATAAACTGTTTGGTTCGATGATTATTCTGGGAATATTCCGTGGGCTTTCTGTGACATTCCGTTACTTCTGTGTCATCTGCCACGGTAAAATGAAACGAACATTTTGTAACATCGCGCATGTCCGCGTGTAGAGTTTACCCCCAAAAAAGTATATAGCATTATTTGGTTATTTTGGATAGCTCAAATCTAGTATCGTCACGTTCGTCGATAAATTATATTTTCTGCGTGATTCACTCTCATTGCTCCATCAAACACGAATCATCAATACAATTCGAACATCTGGACAACGCTGTTTTTTGCAGCGCCCGTGTTTGAAGTACAAGAGGAGATTATATTCGTGTTTGTGCCGGCGTTGGGTTATTTACCGAAGTCGTGTGGCAGATGCTGTCACGGAACCATCCAGAAGCCGTGGATAAATGTGAATGGCTCTTCATTTATTTGCACGAAAATTATCCGGGTAAAGATATTTAAGAAATGTCATCACATAGCAATCGTGAACTGCTGAAACTTGAAGTTTTTTCTGTCAGTTTGAGACGAAGATTTTATCATGACTGTGTGATTTGGGTTTTAACAGCTGTCCACAGTTTTTTACTTTGATCTTTGAAGAACATTTGAAGGTCATCTCCATGAGAGAATTATTACCGTGTTAGTGTATGGAGAACTAGTGGAAACACTTTTAGCATTGGCGGGACCTCTGTCTATGGCAGAATCTTATTTTGGAAATGCTTTTGAATTGCATAATTTTTGTGTATGCTAAAGCCTCATTTTGGTCTTGGTGAAACTGATTCTGTTCGTGTAGAGAATACCTCGTTCAGTTTAGTTTCGCGGAACATTTTTGTGAGCGTTAATTGAACTTCTGTTTGTATTAGGGGAACGTTTTTCGTTAATCCCGTGACACCTGCATCAATTGGTGCTGGTAGGATCCTTTTTTGATAATGTTGGTGAAATCTCATTCATAATTATACATTGGTAACTATGATATGCCTATATTGATGTCCGCACACAGTCGGTAGAGCAACAGAACGCTTATCAGAAGTTCTCTCCATCAGAAGCTCCTACAGTAGGAGCAAGGTTTTTTCTGCCGTTCTCCCCCTGTTTTCTGTCAACCACCACCCCGGTTATCACCTTCCTCCCCTAATTGGCGTTTCTTCAATTTGCTAATTCAACGCCGCAGTAAACGACGCTAAAAGCAGCTACACTCATCTAATCACTTACGCAAATTACCGGCGATAAATTACACGGATGTATAATCAATATTTGACGTCTTCGCGGTAGATGACCGTCACCTGTCCGCCAACAAACGTGGTGTACTCTGTAGATATTTATCTTGCCGAGTCGTCCGCCCGTTCGCCTCAGACGGGTCTATCTCGCACCGACCTCGGTCCGTCTCACTTATACTCGTCAATATTTACCGGCCACATATCTCGAATAGTTTCTCACAAACGCGAGAGTCCACATCCCACGTCTCGGCGACGCTCGTCGCATCGTCAGTAATTCAACTATCGGGGTCGTCGCATAGAAATTACTTAGCGTAACGTTAAGGTCCATCGAATGAATCCCGATTTGGAATAATAAAAATTACCGTTAAATTTGAATTCAATATTTCAAAGATATTTTCAAGGAATCATGATTTATGAAATGAAAAATGAAATATATTTGATTTAAAGTGCACTATTAGCAACGCTGTCTAACACACTTTACATCAATAAA